>JNEV01001634.1:0-17444 GCA_000697495.1 Saksenaea oblongispora B3353
CAGCTTCTGTTGATATTACAAATTTATCAGTTCTTTGTTTTATCAGACATCCATCAGTCTACTCCACCAATAAAATACACAGCAAAGTCTTTTTACTCCTTGTGTCTATCAAGGCATCATACGATTAAAGATTATTGGTTTCTCGTTACAGAAAGGGGTAATACGTGTCTCTATGTCCTGTTTTCATGTAGAAATAATCTGTCAATTGTACCACCCTATGTAAGGCCCAGTGATCATCTGCCGAATAATGCATAAACTTGTTGGTTTCTCGTAAAGAGCCTGTTCCCAAAAAGATTGATAGATAAAAAATTTATCAATGGTGCAATGAAACTGTTTGTACTTACCATTGATACACCGCATTTATTGAGACTTCCTTACAGTTCAAGTGTGAATGCGTAACGTCCAATGTCTGGGTTTCCCGATGGATAAGTTTACGTACTTTTATCAACCGTAGTATAAAGAAAATATCAACGAAATACCAGCATCAAAAGTTGGGTTTTCATAGTGTATTGGTTTTACAGATTTTCAAACCTTTCCGCGAGAGATTTGCAAATGATGCAATTGCTGAGACGTCCGTGATATTGCATGATAATAAAATACTTTGTTGCGTCATTGTTACACCTTTACATTGTTGTATCAGCTATGGATATGAAATAACGGCACAAAACCGCCAAAGGATGATATACGCGAATACGAATAATGTCGATGGTGTTCATTTTTGTACAGATGCCCCTTTATATTCTATGCTATTCCATCGTGTTATGTTATCGGCTTCGTGGTCTACAAATGGTTTATTGAGGTGTCCGTTGAAAATTTACAAATGCACTTGAAGAATGAGTAAAAACAAAAGGGGTTAATTTTGTCAAATGCCCATTTTGCGTCTATTTTGACAAAAACTTTTTCAACAAGAAAAGAAATAATAAAAAGAGAAGTAGGAGGTTCCTCAAATTGCCTACACTCCAAGTATTATAAAGTAATCTTCTCTCAAAGGTATAGTGAGCACTGACAGCCTTTCACAGATACTATGTTCAACACAAAGAAATCAGCATTCGAAATGCCGATGGTGCTTACAGATATCTTTAGATGCTCCTCTATTAGATCGGTTTTCTCAATGCCGATGGTGCTTACAGATATCTTTAGATGCTCCTCTATTAGATCGGTTTTCTCACATCCAACCGTATTCTACGTTTCAACACTAACAGACTAAACAGCATATATCACCTTTTTGAATCTTTACACTATTTTTTTTTTTTACTTTAGATTCGCTGATCATGTTCAGTCTTTCCTAATATTGTCACCCTTATTATGGTTTCCAATGTAAACAACGGGTAAAGTTCCTGTTATCTATCAACAAATCTTGGGTAAAGGAAAAGGATATGCTATGCGACAAGGAATCAAAAACAGATACTCGACGTTTATGAGTCAATTTGTTTCGAAGTGAACTTATAAGAAGATACCACCTTTCGCACAAAGCTATGTCAATTATTTGATCAATTCCTCTACACACGACAATCTGAGGGCTTTGCTCCCAGGAACCTGAGGCGCAAAATGGTTATGGTGCTAATAATTTGTTAAAGTAATACAGATGCACAAGACACTACACCTTAACAAAGCGAAGTAGCAGATCGGATAGAGCAAGTGTAGCTTTTAGGGCCGGTTCAGCGGATCTACGACTATAGCGTATAATCTCTGAGCGCTGTTGTGACATAGCTAAAGATTAGGCAGGCTGTTGTGACTCAAATCACAGAATCTGTGACTCTGGCTTACAATACCGCTCAACGAGATGCAATCGGATTTCGAAAATGTTTTAAGTAAACTTCTTCTTTAAAATGATTTGACTGGGATTTTATATTTGTACTTAAAGTATGTGAACAATTCCTAGAGTTAAAATGGTTCCTAGTAGGATAAAGACTAGTGACAGCTTCGAAACAAGCGTGTGACGGGAAGCTTCTCCAGTGGATGAATTGGACGTTACTGGTTTACCTGTTGTATCACTAGTAGTTGTTTTGTTTGACACAGTAGGATAGACGAATGAATCTTCCCAGTAAGGTTGCGATATATCCATGCATGCATGTGGTGTAACAACGTTGAACTCCTTTTGCACTGAAGGCAGCCACTTTTCCGCCATCGATACAGTTAAATTGTTCAGTTCATGCTGCAGGACAATGTGGCCATGTTCATCGTCTGTTCCATTATTATGCGCTTCAATCCATCCCTTAATAACAACATCTACTTTGCTGACATGTGTTTCCTGGTTATAGCCAGCCAAATTCCAATCGGTGGTGTCCCTATCCCATAAGAACGTCCTCATGCCCATTAACCAAGCAATTGCGCGTACTCGATCATCAACGTCTCCAAACGGTGGCCTCCAGCATCTTGTTGTGATTCCGAGCACCTGCTTTATAGCCTTTAGAGTCCAGTAGAACTGTGATACAATCTCTTCGTTGGTCAAGGCGGTCATTTGTACATGGGACCACGTGTGAGCACAGATAATATGGCCATCTCTTAAGGCTCGTTGCGCTGCAGAAGGAAAAGCAATTACATTGGCACCAATAACTAAACATGCAAGACTTGTTTAGCCTTCATCTATCGGCGAATTTCTTAAACTTACAAAACAATGTGGATTTCTGTTTTCCGTGCTCCACCAAGTAGTTGTATAGGCGAGGTTCTTGCCATTTTTGCCTTGCCATATCTGTGCTCCATACGCGTAAGGGTCCATCATCAAAAGTGAGTCCCCAGTCACCGGGTCTAGGACATTGGTACACGTCTTCGGGCAAATAATCAAGCTTGGGCTGACGACAAACGCTGGCAGACCACCAACAGTCCGTATCATTCCGATAATCATACTGTGAAAGGTCAAATACACCATTTGTCATTTTTCGAGGTGGAATGGCAGGTACTTTTGACCAGTCGAGTTGATTCATGACGGACTGAACCTCTGGATGATTTGTAGGAGGTTGTTTCAATGCAGGCGGGTATTTTGCCATATCCGCTAGAGGAGCGTGATCCGATAGCTGTTCTATCTTAACATCTTCATCCTTTGGATAACTTCGGACCACATTCGTAGGCGTCGGAACGTTTGCAAGCCAAACAGGAGAGCTGACAGCAAGTATGGTACGTGGACGTGCGACATGTAAGAAATCAAAACTACTGACGCCCGTCGTGACAAGGGCAATAGTGACCAAGAAAACCGTACCATGTATGGTTTTACGATAATCTTGCAACATGTTGCTTTTCATAGCTTGGAAGCTGTAAAATGTTGACAAGAATTTGAACAGAAGGAAGTTTAGATGAACCCTTCTCTCAATCCATATCATATTTGTACGAATCTTTTGTTTGTTCCATCTGCGAAAACAGCAATGCTGTCAGACATCGTCTGCCTCAAATTTAAAAACCCCTTTCTACTTAATAGATACACATATTGACCGAGCAAACAGTTTCGCAATGCCTATTTTTTTTTTTTCTCTGGAGGTAACCGAACCTCGGCGAATAAATGTCTCACGGTTCCACTGCAAAGCAAGCGCATTTTAATACCAACAAAGTCCGATTGCTTCGTGGTTGCTCGAACCATGTCCATGGCGTGATGACAACATTAACTGGACTAAATGATGTAACAAGGATCATGTCAGCAACATGTACTTGCCATTCAGTATAGAATGTCTACTTTTGTACAAGAAAAAAAAAGTACAGACACAAGATACCAGGATTCAGAGAAAAGGTATTCGCTTTGTATTTTTGCAACTTCCCCGTTTTTACGGGAATATCATATGTTGACTCGCTTCTTATGATACACATATTTTATCTACCAGTAAACAAAAGGCTGCTACATGGAAACAGTTAATGCAACAATTTCATATGTATTTTTCCTTTGCAATTCTTTTTCTTTTACCACTTCATCCTCCGGGATGCAACAGATCCTGGAAGGGATTTATTGTTTTCTGGAATGTTCTTGCGTGTCGCCTGAAAATAACGCAAGTTGTTAATAAACAGTGATATCACATGCACGATTTCTTCAAATACCCACTTTCCTGAACAGCTTTTCCTGTAATCGCATATATTGTTAAACATCACATCACCAAATCGATAAACGGTAACTTTCAATTACCAGAGATCTTTCAGCTTCCCATAGACACAGTCTTTTCTTTGGTCGATGTGCCATTCGCAACTGGTGCGTTCTACTCGAGACAAGATTTAGAGGCTATCAATTTCCATGAAGACTGTACTTGCGTAAGTCGATATTTAACAACTAGATAAGAGCTTTTCTGTTACCTTCACTTCCAATCACAAATCACTGGTGAGGTCTTCTTGAGAGCATTGACTCTTTTGCTCTTTCTTTCTTCCTTTTTGGAAGCGTATTTTATCCTTATCACACTTGTCATGAACAAGCATTGCCATTAAGGTACTTGTATCATGTTAGAAAAGTAGGTCCTGATCAATCCTCAGAGTTACACAAAATGATCGATCCCTTATTGTATTACATATAACTAGACATAAGGATCTTCCACCTACAGATCTCGTCATAGTTTCTGTGACAAAATTCTTGATGGAAGTCAAGGTACGTAAACCCTGAATTACCTTCATCCTCCTCTGCAACGCAATTACTTTTGTCACACCTTGTGACCCATTGGTTATGGAACCCCAAAATTCTATTTTGTCTTTGTTCGTGACTCTCTCCTTTCAACTGTGCATAACAGATGCCATTTCTATGTCATAAAGTTTATTCTTAACAGACCTAAATACAAAATTATTGAAATCCATGTTCACTGGCGATTCTGGCAATGCAAACTGTGTCATGAAGTAAGCGGGATCTAATGAATATAACCCAACTGTATTATTTCCCCACAGGTAATAAAGTACATTGTTACGAAAATTATCCTAATGGAGAAAATCATCGATCTAAAGTCTTGCGAAAAGGTGTAGTAATACACGAAACAAGAGATAGAAAAAACTGATTTTATACGTAATACTACTATATTCTTGTTTGACCCTTGATGTTCCAGTCTCCTTGAGATGATTATCGAGAATAATAGGGAGATTACTGCATGCGAGAAACCTTCTTTTTTTTTATCTCCTCTGTTGTGCCGCATCTGCCGTATCGGGCTTATAATAATCTACGGGAACGCCAGCAGGTGAGTAAGGCTGTTGAGTTTGTTGAACCCCTGCAGGCATATGATCATAGGCAGAAGGCTGTACACCACTTGTAGTAGTACTGTTGTCATAATAATAACGGGCTCCACCAGCAGTGCCTGCATCGTAATACGCGGCTTCCTGAGCAGTGTATGGTTCGTAATAATAATCTTGATGCACTTGTGTCATTGATGGTTGCTGCGGGGTATAGCCTGCGCCATATGTCTGTGATCCAGGATGGAATTCTGCCTGTCCTCCCGGTGGTAATGGGGGCAATGGTGATTCATTGTAGAAATTTCCTTGTTCGTTTAGGCGTGGCAAGGTTGGTGATACGCCCGCGGGATGATGCATTGGTGGTTGTTGCTGGTGAGGAAAATCACGTTCAGCCAGTCCAAAATCTTCGAATTCTGATCGTTGCTTGTCACTTCGGGAGGTACATCCACCGCGTCGATTCATGTAGGCCAGTGCACCGCCGATCAAAGCAACACCCACTATAAAAAGCAAAAAGGCGGAACGTTACACAAAGTTTATTTGTCGTGATTTGGCATACCAACTCCACCAACGACAGCACCAATGATGGTAGCTTTTTCTCCGTCGTCACTCCCACCTGAAGCCTGGGGCTTTGTCGAAGTGGGAGAAGCAGTTGTTGAAGATTCAGTTGCACTCATGCTATCCGATGATGAGGAGGAGTCACCTGATACCTTTGTAGTTTTTAAAGTGGTAGTTGGTGTGGTATGAGGAACAATGTTACTGGTGATTGGTGTTGCACTCGTAGTAATTGCATTTGGTGTAGTGCTTGCAGGCGATGGAGAAGGAGGAGGTCCTATAGATGGTGCAGACGACGAAGACGGAGGTGGGTTAGGAGGTTTAGTCGTAGCAGGATTGGTTGAAGATGATGGTGGTTTTGGGCTAGGATTTGGTGTGGTTACCGGAACCGACGGTGGACTATCTGAGGTAGGATGGACAGGAGGAAGTATTGGAGGAGAAGAGGCTGTAGGACCAGTGTCTATAGACGAAAACCCTATGGTGGGAAGATATTGGGCCTGTATATCAATTGCTAGGAACAGGATCAAACCCATAAATATCCATCTTCGACTGAAAGGAAGATGCATCGGATAAACAAAAGCGAAAAGAAAAAAGGATATTAGTAAAAGAAGAGGGAAAAAGAAAGGGAAAAAGAAGGGTCACTGTCTTATCTGTTTATTTGGCTCAATCGTGTTACTCTGTTCTTTCTATTCTCCTCACTTGGAGCTTGTCCCCCCTTGTTACTTTCCCCTTACCTTGGACCAACCTGATCAGTACTTTTTCTTGTCATCATAAGTGCTTCTCTGTTTATACTTTCTACTACCAACAAGAAATTGCTTTATTCAACACCTCAATACATCTACTTTAGGGAATGAATTATTTTATTCATGAGATATGTAAGGAGCTAAAACTGTCGTCTACTCGATATCAACCCACAAACACGTATCTGGAATCGTTCAGTCATAACAGCTTCCCTGTTTCCATCTTTTTATTCTCGAGTCGTACATAGTTATGGTTTCCATCCAGGGCCTATCCAATCAAAAAGTTCAATAACATATTCCTTATTATGGTTGGTTGGAGGGAAAACTTTCTGATTTTCTCACATGTTTCGAAAACGAACAATTCTTTTTTACTGATCTTTCCAGTCTCAGTCTTTTGGCTATTGGTTGCTCAGTATGCTATTCAGTCACAGCAAAAAATACCTTTGCTGTTGCACAAGCACACGGGCTCCTTTGTATGTTTCCTGCTTACCGCTTTCGTACGCTACATCACTTGGTGCAGAATCGTAACCTGACAATGACTGCCGAGTATTACCGTCCCGTAGCAAGTATTATTCTTAAGCGCCCGCCAACCAACTTAACTACTCCCGAAGATGACAATAATGTCAAAAACATTCATCGCAAATTCGACAGTACTGTCTATTTGCTTGTTAAAAAACCCCGAAAAGACCATGCCTGGCAGTTCCCTCAGGGTGGTATAGATGCTGGAGAGACCGTTACAGAAGCAGCTTTGAGAGAATTGGCAGAAGAATGTGGTACAGACCTGAAAGCCCAGCTCTTGGATCAAAAAGCAGTAGGCGTTTATCAGTATAAGTTTCCCTTTGCATTCATCCAGAAGAAAAAAAAATGGAGAGGAATAGGAGCAAAGGTAAACAATTCACAGAATCGGATATCTGTAGATACATTGGACTAACCCAACGATTGCTATTGCAGGTGGAATTTGTTAGAGCATTATGGATATCAGGACAGTGTAAGCCTGATCAGAAGGAGATTGTTGATTTTGCATGGCTGACACGCGACGAATTGGATAACTATGTTACTTCTGAGTATCTTGATGCAATTAAGGCATTGTTATGAATAGACTACCAGTGATCACGTATTTATCGCCGTCTTCACAACAAAGTTTAGAATACATTCGAGATCCATTATTGTTGATGAAAGACAAATCTATGGCAGTCATTGGACTAATTCACTTGGTCCCCAAACCTCAAATCAGCTCAATGTCAGTATCAGTGACTACGCAATGTAAATCAACGCTTGTTAAAGAAAAGAAAGTAATACAGCTTTGAGCCGTGGGCATCACAATGATCTCTGGGGAGAATACTAATTGTCGTCAGCGTGTAGCCAGGTGAACCAACATTAAAGGTACATCCATTTTTCTCTCTGCTTCAACGAGCATTAGTGACCCAGTTAACGAGCTAGGTATAAGATTTACTATTTGATTTTACCTGTTTCTAAACATTCCCTTTACAACGTGTAAGGCACGTGTATCTAACTTGTGCATTGACCATATTTCCGGCATATTGAGCCAGTATGGTTCACTCTATTCTGACTATTCAGGGCGTAACATCATTTGCTGCATCATCTACAGTAAACAAACTCTCTACCCTCATCACATCTTGTTTGAGGTACTTTAGTGCTTGTATATGCTTTACTCCCCTATCTATGGTGCGTACAATCTTTTCCATTATCCGCATCTAATTTCGTTTACCAAAACCTGCAAAATCAGTACCTTTGTTGTCTCGTGACATTGATCGGGATATCCATCGGACTATGATTGGTGTATGTACAACATCGGCATTTAAAATATTAAACTGTGGAAGAGGAAATAACAACACTGATCTCTTTTTCCACATCGGCAATGGGAAACGACGGCGGATCAATTCCAAGACGTATTGAACTTGTCAAAGAAAAACAGAGGGATGTTAAGCTCAATCCTGATCTTGAGCGAGTAGCAGCTTGGTTCCACTGCGCATTATCAAAGGTAAAAGGAAGAGATCTTAATAGATGTGTAGCTTATGGAGATATTGCTCAGCAACCGTTGGAACCGCCGATTGTTGCATGTGGTTTAGGAAAACTATACAATCAAGATGCGATTATTGAGTACATTCTCGACAAATCTGCATATGGTGATGGCGATCAAATTTGTTCCCATATTACCTCGATCAAAGACACTGTCAAACTTTCTCTTACACCAAACCCGGCCTATAATGATTCCGATGCGACTACCATGGGTCATTTAGATAAGGACATCAAGAGCAGATTTATTTGCCCTATATCTATGAAGGAAATGAATGGCAAACACCGATTTGTCTATCTCAATACTTGTGGCTGCGTCTTTGCTGAGCAAGCACTTAAGGAAATACCCAGTAAAGAGTGTGTTTCCGTAAGTGTATTTACTTGTTATCATATACAAAACTGATGTGTATATTTATAGTGTGGCAAACCATTCGAAACGAGTAACAGTATTTTGATTAATCCCTCAAAGGAAGAGCTGGAGCCCATGAAGGTATTGTTGGAGGAAAAAAAGGCAAAGGCGAAGGCAGAAAAGGTAAGGAATTACACTATGGAAAAGCTTCCATTAACAGGGCGCCGAGTAGAAAGCAAAAAAGGCGGCCAAGTCTGGCGAACGAAAATCGGGAGAGAAAAGAAAACGTGAGGTTGATTTACCCGAGAAAGCAAATAGCAAAAAACCCAACATATCATCTTCTGCTGCTGCAGTGGTTATGAGCAAGGTTGCACAGGATTTGGCTGAAAAACAGAAAAAGCAGGTTTCAGAAGCAGTGAAGAGCATTTATGCCAAAAAGGAAGTCAAGGGCAACTACCTCACCATGGGCACATTTAATCGCTACGCATAACTAATGTACATAATTTTAAAAAGAATCATAACTACACGCTATTGTTCCTATGTTTCTTCTGTTTGTGAAAATGATGAAAAGACTATGCTCGACTACACCAAGCTATTTTTTTTCAGAGAGGTCGAAAGTACTCATGATAGCTATATCTGCTTGAGGCGTAAATTCATTCTTATGACCACATTTAAATCTTCGGAAAACAGTGCCGCATATGTCAAATAAAAATCAGTGTAAAATAAAGGAAAAGGGGATTTTGATGATAATCAATGGAGGTGCAAATAGACGAGTATGTCTCGGTATTTCTTGAGAGCCTTTGGCTTTGCTTGAGATTTGTTAAGCAGATAGCTCTTGTTTTCATAGTAATAATCTAATATTTTATTCATTGAAGGGTTGTATTGTTTTTAGTTCTCTTGTTTCAGACGGTAAGCTCTTTAAGTCTCTTGTTTATTATGAGAACAAAAGATAACTTTAAGTACATTTGTTTATGCATCTGCTATTATGCGATATTTAATCTGATTGGTCAATTCGGAGTATCGGCCTGATTAAGAGTAATGAATTTGACCATGTTTCTCTTAATGACTTGTACTTGGTCTCTACTTTAAGAGATAAGTCAGCCTTTAGGTATGGGTTGGTGTCTATAATGACAGCTATATGAGAAGAGTGTTTATACAGAATTGATAGATACAAATAAGAAATAGAAGATAAAATAAAGATGATGACAGAACACCTAGGTATTGTATAGCTGCTATTCATTGATTGTCTGCTTAAACTTTTATATAACTATTTTCATAGTTTTTCCACTTTGCTGAGTCTACTGTTTGTTCATTTTTACGATGCTGGTAAGGATTTAGGTAATTTGTCAGTTTGGCTGCATAACAGGAATGACTAATTTCGGTAGCAATTGAATTAGTAGTAGTAATAATAAATTTAGATAGCTGGCGGCAGTAAGTATCAGTGGCATTGGATTTGATCGTGGCGGCAGTGCAGTACTGGCAGTAAAATATAGCAATAACGTACTCTTTATATGGTAATTATCTCTTCTATGTGTATTTTTTTTTATATTTTCTCATATGCCTTTCATACTCACTTTTCTGCCATCTCTTCCTTTATTTCTTCTTCTGATGATGATAATAATAAAAAGATAAAAGATAAAATAAAAGAAATACTGCAGATTACTATAGAATAGGTGGTTGCAATATATCCTACGAAGTGATAACTGATATTATTATAAATGTTTGATTATGCTATGAATACAATGAAAGGTAGTAGTTTAAGATGAAAAGATGTGTTCCGAGTTTGTATGGGCGTAAAAAATGTGAAATTTAAATGCGTTAAAGAGAAAAATGGATACCGGAGAAAATATGTTGAGATTCTTGAATGATGTTTTACTGCTCTTTTCGTTTTGTCTTTTATACAATGGTGATTATCGATTTCTGCATGTCTAGCATAGTTTAGTTGTCTTTACACTGTAAGTAGGGAAGTTCTGGATGGTACAGAAATTATGATGATTCACAAGTTTTATAAGGAGCTGTATTAAAGTTCTACTTACAATAGCGTATGGAACATATCAGCTGTGCGACTATACTTTATTCATGTAGCTGATCATTGTTATCCATGGTTATTAGGAGTTCTGCTATGAAATACGACCGAGAGCACCAAGATGAAATGTAGATCAAAGTAGCAGTAAGTTTGAGTCTAGTGAGCACCAGGTGTGGGGTTTTGAGTCAGCATCAAAGCTATAGAGTATCCTTCGGTTGAAAGATAAAAGAGGAGGAAAGAGAAATAAGAGAGTTTCGAATACAGATTATAACGAGTGCTATATGGATTCTTGATGGATCCTGTTAGAAATAAAAAGAAATATAATGGTTAGTAGATCGTGTGTATGATTACCAGTGATCTTGTGTTGCAGCTTGTAAGTGTAATCAAAAGATGAGTGGATAATAAAGTAAATCCGAGAGATAGAGTGTCGTATCCACTAGCATAATATAAAGACATAACAGTCTGACTTAACTATCTTCTAGATATCATCCAATACAAGCACTGCTAGTAGAGCAATAGTGCTGTACCAATAGATAGACACAATACGGTGTAAGCATCCATTTGGTTGCGCATATCTATTTTATTTTTTTATTCATTTTAATGCCGCTGCTATCAGTTTTAATACCGCTTGCTGTCACTTTTATTGCCGCCCGCTACCACTTTTATTACCGTCCGCTATCACTTTTATTGCTGCCCGCTACCAACTCAACTGCCGAAGCCAATTTCTATTCAGACAAGCTGACGAGATCACATGCAAATACTGCGCAAACGTAGCAAAATCGGATATTCACTGCACGTAGCATATTCTAACTTCCTCTGTTCGCACATTCCCTAAAGTTCTCTCAAGGATATCAAGACACATACAAGTCTCCTTGCACCTCTGTTGGTTATTATCGAGGAATCACTGATAATACTTCTTTCTTTTTTTTTAAAAAAAAAAACTTTATCTCTCAGTTTACTTCGATTTTTATTTTGATCCATTGACAATTGTAGCACGTATCCCGCCATCTTATTTTCTTTTGACTCTGCTTTTATTTTTCTTACTCTATGTGATATCTACAAAAAGAAGTAGTCGAGACGATAGTATAGTGAGACTGTGATCCAGTTTATTGGCAGAAGAGAGAGTGAAAAGAATACTAAAAATACTATAATTACTTTTTTATTAAATGTCTGTTAAAAGAGTATAGTCTTGTAATCAAAGGTATGCTTCGAGTTTAGATAGATTTAGGGAGCACCAAGATAAAATATAGTGGTCTCCAGTTAAAAGAGTATCAAAAGAGTAGTAATAAGTTCGAATTTAGTAAGCACCAGGTATGGTTTTGAGTCAGTACCAAGACTATAGAGTATCTTTCAGTTGAAAGATGAAAAGAGATAAAAAGAGAAATAAACGAGGTCTTGAACACCGAGTATAACGGGTGTTATAGGGATTCTTGATAGATCCTGTTGAGAATAAAAAAAAAGACCTAATTATTAGTAGATCATGTATCTGATTACCTATGATCTCGTGTTGGATCTTGCAAGTATAATTAAAATTATGTATGGATATAAAGTAAATCCGAGAGATAAAGCAAGAAAGATAAAAGTAGAATCAAAAGAAAATAAGATAGCAGGCTCTGTGCCATTGTCGTATAGCTGATATGTTGTCATGCACCGTTATAAACGGATCTTCATCATAGCTCCAGATAAGTCTTATGAATTAATCATATTTTCTGTACAATGTAGATCTTCCCTGCTCACAGTATAAAGCCAAGCAGACCATGCGTCACATGCATAATATCAGCACTGTATTTATTAAGGGATAAAACATTAATAACAATACACGCGTATACAGAAATATCATATAAATACTTTAGGGATATGTAACATAATAAGCAGATCTCTTTCTAGTTTCAAAGGATTCGGTCGGTCTGCTTAACACTTTTATATCCCTATAACATAGTCATGATTGTCAATGGATTGAAATAAAAAAAAATCAAAGTAGAATCAAAGATAAAAGAAAAAGAAAAGGGTTATTAGTAGTTTCTTGACAATAACCAATAGAGATGCAAGGAGACTTGTAGGGATCGTCATTGATCCGCGATTCGTCTATTCGATCCGATCTGTATCCGTTTAAGTCGAACACGGATTGTAGTTTTGGATCTGACTTCTTAAACGGATCAAAAAAGTACAATCCGATCCGGTCCGTTTGGTCCGTTTAACGTTCATGATAACTGTATATAGTGTATGCATCATAGTTCTGTGAACAGATATAAAGATATCATATTTCAACAAATCGCTTCATTTTCATAGTGTAAATAGTACTTTTTATTATATTGTAGAGGAGAGAAGGCATTCCGAAGTAGATGCCTCAATAGTATCAAACACGAATGTAAGCGAAAGCAGCGTTAGAGCTGGTACTTTTTTTTTTAAAAAAAAAAAAAGAAAGAAAAGAGAAGAAAAGTGGAAGTATAGCGAAGAAAGTAGATTGAGCACTAAAAGAGAATGGAAACAGAATAATATAAAGCTATGGTATGTAATGCTAGTTGCGCATGCAATAGCAAGTGACATGGTCGAAGGTAAATTGTTATATCTTTGATATAGCGAGATGTAAGAAAGGAAAGCATACGTTAAAGTTGGAAACAGGAATCGTCAAGCTGAATCGCTTATTTCCATGGTAACTTCAGCAAAGGTGGAGCAATTAGAAGTAGATGAAAGAACGTTGGCCAAAATCTTGCTTACTTCGTAGTCATGTCGTATACAAGGATGTCAGAAAAAAAACGGCATGGCAGGGTGACCACAAAAAAACCACCGTTGTAAAAGGGAAAAGTGGTCGCAGTCAAACGCTTGTAAAGAATACCAAAATAGTAATATCATCTACATCTTGCGAATGGCTCTCTCTGTACAATATATAAACGTTGGAAGCCTTATAAAAGCTTAACAACTAATAAAGCTTGTTACCGATTTGTAATGGCAAATTGTCTTCACCCATAGTTTTTAATTAGCATTGCTTTTTTATTTTAGCTTGCATTGGGAAGCTACAAAGTTAGCGAGCGATACAATGCATGAGTTTATGTAATGCTGCATACTTATAAAGTAATTCAACGACCTTTTTCTTCTTCTTCTTCTTCTTCTTCTTCTTCTTCTTCTTCTTTTGTTATTTTTTCTATAACAATGTATACTTAGCTGTAATGATTGTATATTATACAATGATGGCTCATATTATTTCTTTCATCATAGATCTTAATACGTTTGATACTGACTTTGATATTATCGGTCAATCTGTATCCGATCTGTCAATCTGTCAGATACAAAACGATCAGATATGGATCACCCATCTACAAAACGAATCAGATATAGGTTGAGAGTCGATCTGATCTGATTCGATTCGTAAAGATCCCTAGAGACTTGTATATATTTTGATATTCCTGAGAGAACCTTGGCTTGTGCTTGAGATTGTTAAGTAAACAGATTATTTTATATCTGAAAAACTTGTATTTTTGTTTATTAAAAAGCGAAGGTATTTATACAAAAATCGAGAGTACAAAATAGGGAATATGCGAAAAAGAAGGATAGTAAGAAAGTGATAAAACAGCTAAAATAGCAGATGATAAAAGAAATGAAAGAAGTAATAAAACAGTTAAAAAAAAACCTGAGTTGCCTCATGTTCGAGCTTCTTAAATTACTTCATATTTGGTATACTTGGATTACCTTAGCTTCATAGCACTTGTGACTAGTAATTTATCTGTATCGGCTGAGAGAGTTGATTTTGGCAGTCTGGCAGCGGCATTAAACTGATGGCGGTAGTAGTAAAATGGATAGCGGTGGTAGTAAAATAGATAGTAACGATATTTGATCTTTTGTATAACAATAATTGCTTTCTTTCTTTAGCCTTTTCTTTATAGTTTTTTTAATACCTTTTGTTCTTTTTTTATAGCTTCTGTTTTTGTAATGTTATATCTGACGAAATCGAAACTGATAAGTTCGTGAGACTCGGTGCACTGTTTTTATTCTTGTTAAAAAGAACGAGGAACTAGTTTTACTAAAAACTCCTCTAGATAACCGAATTCAGCGGAGTGATGTGTGGTTTACGTATTAGGAACCGTTGTGTAGCATTGAGTTGTTTAGACACAACAGTTTTCTTCTCCTTCTTGCTAATAAAAATAGTAAATGATAATCGAAAATAAAAATGAAAAAAAAAATGGACAGTAATGTCAATAGGTAGCTACATCAGTGCAGACTGATTTCGATTATGAGACAGCTATTTAATAGTAGCGGCAGCAATAAACTTAATAGCAGACAGCAATAAACTTGATAGCCGGCAGCAATAAACTTGACAGCGGGTGGTAGTAAAGTTGATAGCGGGTGGCAATACACTTGATAGTGGGCGGCAATATACTTGATAGCGGGCAGCAATAAACTTGATAGCGGGTGGTAGTAAAGTTGATAGCGGGCGGCAATACACTTGATAGCGGGCGGCACTACATTTGATAGCGGGCGGCAATACATTTGATAGCAGGCGGCAATAAACTTGATAGCAGGTGGCAATATATGTAATAGCAGGCAGCAATACACTTGATAGTAATAGTATTAGATTTGATAATAGTAGCGTTAACCTTTTTATATATTAACAATCTCTCTTTTTCTCTTTAATTTTTTTAGCTTTTTTTATAATATTCTTTATGTTTTTTACTCATTTTTATTATTATTTCTTTATTTCTTTTTTATAATAATTTATTAAAAAATAAAAATAGAAAAATAGAAAAAATAAATGATAGTACTAATAAGTAGTTATAACAGATTTAATATAGACTGATCTTTAATCAGATCTAATTTAATTTATAAAGATCTTTATAGTGTAATATTGTGTTTCTTATTATTTATATATTTTAGTAAAATATGATATGTATGGTATTTGAGCATTATTGTCTACTACTGTTGCACTGTAACGAGTGTGTTGCTATTGCTGTGCTGTGTATATACTAGTTTCTATCTCCAGAAAACTAGTAACAAGTGATCTTTTAGACTGTTGCGAAGTTAAACAGTTGTCAATTTTTAAGTAAAATCTTTTAGCAGTAAAAAGAGATGTCTTTATTATTCTGCACTATTTGCAGTTAAAAAAATGATTTTCAGGATTCAGAGATAGCTGTCAGGGCGATTTTAGCTGTTCCAAAAATAAAATAAAAAAAAATATAACAATTTCTCTAACTTCGACTCACCATATCTCCTGCAATAATGCACGTAGGAACCTCAGACTAGTTCCATTCGTAATGTCTTTTTCGTCTCTACTTTTTTTGTCTTTTCGTAATTTGTAATTTGGTGGAACATTTACTATGCACCATGTCAAATTGACGCGTAATATGTTATGAGCAGTGGAAAGTGGACTTAGAGTCGGTTTTGAAGATGCTTTTATTGCACTGCTATCATTCTACTATTTATACCGTTTGCTATTTCTTCTATCTAATCCTTTTTAAGTTAACAGAGGAGTCCTGTCAAGGACCTCCTTCGTTAACTTAATCATCTTTTTAGACAACAGAGGAAGAGGAATAAGAGCGCGTAAGGAGCCTACTCATTATCTTTTTCTATGTAACTTGTCCACAGGAAATGAACAGCATCTCCCTATGCGCATGGATGAAGTCATAGGGGAAAAACACCCTGACAACAGTAGGAAGGGAAGGGAAGGAAGAGGAGAGAGGAAAGGGTAATGCACATAGGGGCGGAGGGTAAAATGGGAGAACGAACGGATTAGTGAGATATCAAAGATCAATAAAAATAAGAGACAGTGAGAATCAGTGAGACTGAATCGAGATGATGTTTATTCAATAAAAAACAATTGATCTTTTATACTCGAATGGTTGTTGGTCTAGACAGACTGGGCTGACAATAGACAGATTGTTCTTTGATGTAATTTGTGTTCACCTTCCTTAATGCAGTCTTCTCCGTAGCGGTTCATGAATCTTTCGGAGAAAAGCATTGTATAAAGAAGCGGTGATACAATCGTTGATCTGTGCTAATAGAAGTCACTTCAAAGTCCTCTTTCAGACACAACAGAATATAGGGCACTTCATCTTTGGCTACACGCTAACTAGCCATGCATGATTAACTGTGATATTCGTTCTGGAGAGGGTTGATCAAACACGCGAGAGTACGGTGAGACGCCGATTTATTAGATAAAAAGGTGGTGTTTTGTTTACTGCCACTACACTGATTAAATTACTATGGCGGAGATTGTATCTCTAATTACAGGGCAAGAAATACCACATTACCCCCCTCCAGGCTGTCGACCATTTATAAGTTTTTTTACCATTTGTGTTTTTTCTTTGTAGTAGTATTGTTTTGTCTGGTATGTCTTTTGATAGCCTTATTTGCTCTTTCTTTAGGTTGTTCAGCAATGCGATCCCAATATGCAGAGATTAAGCGAGGATCTGTAAAATTCTCTGGTGGTTCCCAAGTATCACTTTCTTTGCTGTATCCTTTCCATCGCACTTGGTATAAATAATTGCCTTTGTGCCACTTGTGAGCGACGATGGCTTCTACTTCATATATTTCATCTACAGGGATTACTTCGTCCTGTGAAATTAACTTGAGTGCACTTGGTGGATAGTCTTTAGGCAATAATTGGCCTTTTTCATCGCGCAGTGTA
>JNEV01001635.1:0-93732 GCA_000697495.1 Saksenaea oblongispora B3353
CGTGCCAAGACTGTGTAGGGCAAGGATTGTAGGATAGCGATGGCCTAGTCTGTGGGGAGGGAGGGAGGTAAATATACGCAGTGGAAAAGGGTGGATGCTATGACACAAGAGAGATAGTACGGAGCGAATTGTGCGTTGTCGTCTGGGAGTAAGTGTACATGGTATTTGCAGGCTGGGTTAACAAAAAGAAAGATACCCATGTTACCTAGATAGTGAAGGGCTCCACCACGTGGAGTACCGTATACATACCGCCAACAAATACGAGAAACACAGTAAATATCAACATAATTTGCGAAATAAACAACACTCTCTGTCTCTCTGTATTTCTCCAGTAAACGACAAAACATTTGGAACAAATGTCATTATAGCACAGAAGAATTGTAGAGCCTGTCAAAGGAAAGCGCGCTTTTTTTTGTTATTGCTCATCACTCCTTGCGGGGATTCCTAGCCATTCGCTGGCGCAAAATAACCCTATTCGCTGGCGCAAAATTATCTTTCATCCAACGTAAAGTGACTTGCAAAAACCTATAAAATCTCTTTCTGGGCATTGCATTTCCAGCTCAGACCACGGCACCGACAAATGAAATCCACTTCTACGTGATATTCGCTTGTTTTTTGAGATGAGGTAATTGGCCATACCTGATGTGATTATTGATCCGGCACCAATTGTTCCCAGAACTAATACCAAGAGTTTTAGATTACAGTTGTAAAAATAAGAATAGCAATAGCTGGAGAGTAAAAGAATACTGTAGTCGATCTAAGAAAATGATTACATCCACCTACGACAGTAAAAACTATAAATAAAGGACAAGAGGCACATATTTTCAGCATTCTACGATGTCTACTGACATGAAAATACAAGAAAACCCCATTCAAGATCCTGTCTTACCAATGCCCAACGTCTGCAAATCTGTCATAATGCAGAGGAGTCCCGAAAGTCACAGAGCAAACAGCACATCCATTTTTGTATTTTTTTGATCCAATAAAAATGAATCTGTTATGCTCAATTAGGAAATTGGAGCACCGGCTAAACTATTTCACCTGTTATACTCCAGCAGATTGTATAACTTAAAACTATAGCGAGCGATGTTATATTAATGCCTGAACCACAAAAAAAAATTTATGATGGTATAACTTTCCCGAGAATATAATTATATCAAGTATAATTATATCGCGCGCCCACTGTAATTTTAATCAGGATGAACGTGAGATCATTGATCTAGTACAGAATCATCTAAAGATATAGTATATAAACTTGTCCATTCCGCCATTAGCGCGAGGTTATAAAACCACTTAAACAGTACAAAGAAAAGATCTATAAACGTCGTTTATTTCTGCATCTGTTTATTTTTACCTGTCTAGGTATAGTATATTATTATCATCGCAATTGTCGTGTCGCACCGATAATGAGATAGGATATGCTGGGATACCCCAAGAAATAAAATTCGCAGCTAGAGGGATCTTAGTTATTTTACGGAAGAAACAAGCAATCTAGATGCTTAGTCTCACAAACTCCACAGTTTATAACTTCTGGATAGTCGACGCTTCAGCTTATATCTCAAGCTACAATAATCTTTTAAGTATATTTCTGGCTAATGCAGGGATTTATATGTGGATATAGTGCCGTGGTACAAATAATTCAGCTAAAGATTGCTTACAATTGGTGATATGAAGTACGTATGATACCTAGGTAACCTTCCCTTTTCATTTTATTGTATCATGGATAACTTGGATCACAGCAGCAGAAGGTGCAGGATTTGAGTGGACAGTCACGCCGTGGAGGACAAACAACTGGCTTATTGATGACTCTTTTGTGTTGTGTGCTGTAATCTGAGATGTCATCGATCGAGGATAACGAATTACCAAAAGCCAATGTTGCAAGAGTGTTAAAACATGCAGTGAGTTGGCATTGATTACAATATGATTTTTAATACTTTTCTTTGTTGTTGAGCTTCCTCCTGGAACAGCATTGCAGAAAGATGCGAAGCTGGCAGTGAGCAAAGCGTCTACCGTATTTATTAACTATATAAGTTCAGTGTATGTCATATACCCGATACTTGAACAGATATTAATTAACGTAATAGTGCCAATGATGTGGCAAAAAGAGCAAATCATAAAACGATCAGCGCTGCCGACGTGTTCAAAGCGCTGGAGATACTTGAATTGGACCATATGCTTACACCATTAAAAGATTCTTTTACTGGTGAGGGTTTACACGACTCTTTTACGTTACCCTTTACGCCATCTTTCTAATTTCAGCATTTTTTATATGGCAGCCTATCAGCAGCTGCAGGTAGATAAAAAACAGCGGAAAAAGGAGAAGAAAGCCGATGAGGACGAACAGAGTCCACATCAACTGCAAGAATCTAATCTTCCGGAAGATGAACGAGGGCAAAAACGTAGTTTGGATGAGGATGAGGCTATGGAATCACAGCTAGACAAAAAATTGAAGCAAAATGATGAGGAAGAAGAGGAACTTGAAGAGGAAGCGGAAGAGCCTGAAGAAGACGAGGATATGGAGAAGGTTGATACACCAAATGAATGAAAACAATGTAAGCTTTCTAGATTATCAATCGCTGTATAAAATTTGAGTGGATCATGATGATCTGTCACCCAATTAATGCATGATAATATCTGCCTTAAATTGCGTCTCTGTATTTATTAAACATGGTGGTGAAAGCAATTTCTACATGTCATGGATACTTCACTTGACTTGAGGCGATCAAAGGCCAATGAAAACTCAAAAGAAATAGAGAACGAAAGACTTCTGACACCTGAGCAGATTGAATGGTATTCAAGCTTATACAGCTGAAACTTGTTAGGATATGATGTGAACGGGTTAAACCAACACTGAATATGTTCAATTTACCCAAGTGGTTATAGCCGTACCGTTGGAGGAGAACATCTTTGGCCACAGACTTTGCCTTTAAAATGAACTCTCTGTTACTATATTAGACTAGCTGATAAAATCTCTATGGTAAACGTTCTTCTTAGCATAAGAAAACCACATGTTTTACAAAAATGCGGATACGCATCTAGAAGTCAGTGATAGATTAGTCGCGTTTTTGTATTTATCTCGCAGGCACGGGAATCGTCGACTTGTGCAAGGTATTCTTCCCTTTCTCCTTTTTTTTTTAGCGTTGTATGGTAATACATGTTATCTTCATTAAGGTAGCAAGGTTAGTATGGTTATGCAACGGTACTGGTGAGATCACAAGCGGTAGAATAGTTTTGAACTGGGAAGACAGCATTTTCAGCGGATAAATTATGCATCTTGCGAAAGTAACGTGATTCACTCACGTGTTGTTATAGTCCTCGATGTCAGCGTGGTGGTCAAACCATGTTTTCGTTTTTAACAATGTTCATGTTTTGCATTGCCGCACTTATAATTATACCGATATTGATATATGTAGTGGGTCTTATGATCCCGGCTAGCCACATCGTGTCTCGGACAGCTACATTCAAAACTACGCCAGAACGTCTGTGGGAAATCCTGACAGATGTTCAAGAATACCCAAGTTGGCAATCAAAAGTGGAACGAGTGGAGCTCAGTGAGGTGGACGAGTCTGCAAGCGAGGGCAAGAAGGTTATATTTGTTCAGTATTCTCACAGAAAAAGCTGGACTGTTATTGTCCACGTCGAACGAGAACCGTACCACACTCTGTTGCGTATTCTTGAAGAACGGTTGGTGAATAGTAGCTGCTCTGTACCATCTCGAAAATCAACATTTTCCGGATCATGGTCATTTGAAATTATACCCAATCATTTGGACGATAAAGAGGCAATGAATACAAGTCCAAGTGTGCTGCTTAAAATAACGGAGCAAGGAATTATCAAGAAGCCGATGGTACGGGTGTCTCATTTGCTGTTGTTCGGCTTCCATCTGCGCATCGACCGATTTCTCAAAGATCTTTCCAAGAAAATTGAAGCAGATCAATCGGCGGTCACAATGGAAGAGACGAGTCAAATGCCTACAGACAATGGCGATGATCAGCAGGATTCGGCAGATGATACACTTTTGAATACATCGAAGATAATGGATAAGGACTGGGATTTGATGAGCGAGATTTATGAACAAAAGGCAACATGAATCTACATTAACTTCTCTTGATGGATATCATGTGGTCTTCCCCGTCTTTGATCTGCTGATCTATATACTATAACAAACTTTCTCTCTCTTTACCATTACAAATTGAAGCAAAGAAGGCGTTATTATACTTAAGAGCGGACGTCGCTGCCGTGATCTTAATGAATTATCGCCTAAGCAAAGAAATCATACCATGACTACAGGATTTTGATTTATCGTGTGCATCGAAGATACATCCTTGTGTAGAAGCAGCTAGATTTTGCATGGCATTCACCATTTTGAAAAGTCTATATATACGTCCATACATTGTGGAGTATGCAGCTGAAAAGTGTTTGGGGGATTTTTTTTTATCTGCCAACAGAAGGTACTTATCAAGTAACACATATATCAATGCAGAGACCACTAGTTTATATACCTAATCCCGTAAAGTACAAAAAAAGGCAACTGGGCGATGCTAAAAAGATTTATCTGTGGTATTTAATAAACAGTACCTGTAAACACCCACTGCTCTTTGCTATAGGAGGGGTATCAGCGTTGGACGGCCATCGGTCAAACTTGACTGTGCGAATATGGTGGAAAGTCCAGATATTTTGCCGCGCTTGCTTGTCTGGGACATAGCGTTTCTGAATGGAATTAAAGGTATTCTTTTCCGTTATTTGGATTTCTGCTCTTGTGGGCGCCTACCTAACCAAACTGAGTTAGCATAATATGTAATTCACGAGTACAACTGTCATACTTTCCTCTTTGCCGTTTCCTATAGATAAGAACAATCAGTAACATTCTATGGTGGAAGCCTATTCTAAACGACAATATGTTAGTTTGTTTCAAATTCAAATATGCAAATACTTACACCATAGTATTAAGCGCTCATGAATCCCCTCTAATTTCCGTGCTCGTTGAGCTCATTTCTCGCCTATTTTCAATAATTTTGAGGAAACGGAAAAATACTTTCGATATTACATTGTGCTATTGTACATCCCCTCTAACTTCATCGCTACTCATTTTCAGTCATTTGCTCTGGCAGAGGCATTGGAATTAACGGCAATTCACTGTATGTTATCGCATCCGGGCGTATTTCGGTACCTACGTTTAGGCAAAAGTACAAATAAGCTTTTTTGCCGTTAATCATACTTTGGCTTTGGGGCAACCGTTGCGGCCTTTCCGTGGAAATTATGGGGGGTTGCGATTGGGGTCATCGCGGGTTTCATGATAATGCAATACCAAAACGTTGAAAATCGTATGCAAATGACATGAAGTGGACGGGATGTTGTAAAGTGGTAGAGTGGCCTCCGTTGGTGCGATTCACTGAGATTAAGCCCTTGTCATTAAATTTGTTCCTTTCAGGAATACATCCGATACAACACTTTTACTAAGAAATAATTTTTTTTGTGATGGTCAGTGAAGTTGTCAGGAGTTGGATGCGTCTCCACTTTTTCTTTGTTAGTTCGGAAATGCATAATACAGTTCAAGCATGATTAATGTCATAGCTGACATTTCTAAGAAACAACGTGACACATATTTTTTTGTGAACGTTTTATTTCCATAGTAGAAAACGTTGAAGAGCAAAGTTAAATCCATAGTACTTCCAGCCTGTTACCAATCTAGAACAATTTCAGACACTATTTTTCTGTATTTTGTCTGGTTTGATTATAAACATTAACACCAAAGGTTCTCACACTGTCCTTATCCTGTCGATGTAACCGCAAAACTCCGCGAATTTCAGAGAGTTACGAAGAAATAGTAATTCTCGTGTTTCGTTGGCTTTACAGTAAGTAGCTACAGTATGCTGGAAGTTGGATTTGGAGTCACAATATATCCGGTCATCCCAGACTGGAACATCAGTGGATCAGCGTGTGATAATTTTTGGTGGGCAGGTTTAGTCTTCAAAGATATTTACTGCTATGGATATTTTATCCTGATTTATCCGAGGCCAAGTTCATGATATTCTACGTAGTTTTATAACCAAAAAACTAATGTTTTAATTATTCATTCAATATGATATGATGAACCACTTCCAAACCTCGAGAATGGGTTTTTTCTCGGAGAGGCGCTTCTTGAGCGGCATTTTATTGCTAAGCCACTGGGGTCCCTTAACGAAAAGAAAAAAAAGTTGGACAGCCGTTAGCGATCTTCAAGCGATCATGGCAGCTAAGAAATCGGTGACCACCACCAAAGTTGCCAATAAGCAGGCAAATAAAGCACACAAGGCCAGCAAGGCCAAAGCGACTAGGGCAAAAGCCTTTAAATCCATAGCGAAGAAAACGAAGAACGAGGAACCAGCACAAAAGCCTGAGGTGTCGAAGACAAAGCTGAAGAAGAAGGAATATCAAAAGAAAAAATATAACAAGGTCAAAAAAGAAGAGGAAGAGGATTCCGATTTCGAAATTGTGCCCTCTGTTCCCGAGCCATCTCAAACTTTGGGAGATTCAGACAGTGACAGTGGCGATGAGGAAAACGATTTGGATCTTCAGACGGATATGTTTAGCTCTTTTAGAGCAAAACCACAAGCGTTACCTTCGTCAACTACAGCGCCCGTTAAAACGACGATGCCCATCAACATGAGCGACAGTGACGAAGATTCGGAACAGGAAGAGAAGTTTATTGCGAGCGAAAATATGGCAGCTAATCGAAAGAATAAGAAGTCGGGAGGTTTTCAATCGATGGGTAAGCTGAACTTATTTTCAACGATCCGTATACCAATGCCGTATTAGGTCTTAGCCATCCTGTTTTCAAGGCTATTTTGCACAAAGGTTTCAAAGTTCCAACACCCATCCAGCGCAAGTGTATTCCTCTGGTTCTAGAGGGTCAAGATGTCGTGGGTATGGCTCGCACTGGTTCAGGAAAAACAGCAGCTTTCTTGATTCCAATGCTTGAACGATTAAAGACGCATTCGGCGAAAGTGGGTGCTCGTGCTCTTGTACTGTCTCCGTCGCGTGAGCTGGCACTTCAGACACAAAAAGTATGCAAAGAGCTTGGAAAGTACACAGATTTACGCAGCTGTGTGCTTGTTGGCGGTGATAGCTTGGATGATCAATTCAGCATGATCGCAAGCAATCCAGATATTTTGATCGCAACCCCGGGACGATTACTTCATCTGGCAGTAGAAATGGATCTTGATCTCCGTACTGTGGAGTATATCGTATTCGACGAAGCAGATCGTTTGTTTGAAATGGGCTTCGCCGTTCAACTTCACGAAATCTTGTCACGTCTACCACCGACCCGTCAATCATTGCTGTTCTCTGCGACATTGCCGAAGATGTTAGTAGACTTCGCCAAGGCTGGTTTACAGGAGCCTACATTGGTTCGTTTAGATGTCGATACCAAGATCAGCAGAGACCTGGAGGTAAAGGCTTTGTAATTGTCTTGATTTCTTGTTTGTTAATGTGGCGATAGATGGCATTCTTCTCAATCAAAGAGATTGAACGAGAGGCCGCGTTGCTGTACTTGCTACGTAGTGTCATCAAACTCCCCAAAACAACAAGTAATATGGAAGAATATTCAAAGGATAAAAAGAGCAAGAAGAAGCAGACTGCAACTGAGGAGGATCGTCAGACCATTCTTTTTGCAGCAACGAAACATCATGTCGAATACCTTGCCAATATCCTGATGATGGCAGGCTACCAAGTGTCTTATGTCTATGGTTCTCTAGATCAGACTGCGCGTAACATTCAGATCAATCGCTTTAGAACTGGTCGAACCAATTTGTTGGTTGTAACGGACGTTGCAGCACGTGGTATCGATATCCCAATTTTGGAAAATGTTATCAATTACGATTTGTGTGGCTCTTCCAAAGTGTTCGTCCATCGCGTCGGTCGTGCTGCTCGTGCTGGTCGACGTGGTTGGGCATATTCGCTTGTCACTGCAGAGGAACTTCCCTATGTTGTGGATCTCGAGCTGTTCTTGACTCGGCCATTAGTTGTTGGTTCTAACGAGAAGGAAACGTTAGACTACACGAATGACTTGGTGATTGGTACCATGCCTAAGGATGCGCTTATCGATGATATCTCTTGGGTACAACAAAAGGTGCAAGGCGATGCTAGTTTGGAAGGTCTCCAGAAAACAGCGATGAATGCCTACAAGCTTTATAATCGAACAAAACCACGTGCTGCAGCAGAAAGTTATTCCCGTGCAAAAACCATAGTAAAGAAGCCAACGTGGACCGATCTGCACCCTCTTCTAAGTATGTTGAAACAATATTTACCTTTGTGTTACTTACATATTTTAAAGTTAGCGATGAAAACAGCAATGAAACGGAGCAACAACGACTAGACTTTATCAACAAGATCTCGGGCTTTAGACCTTCAGAGGTAACTATTTGCACACATTTCCACAATAGCACAACTCATGTTGCATGTAGACAATTTTTGAAATTGGCCAGCGAGGTGTAAAGGGTGCGAATGCGGCGACAGTGATTATGCGACAACGACGACAGACGGTTGGCAATGTGATTAATGCTGTGAGATCACAGGCTGCAGCTGCAGCTGAAGCCGTGCCAGAGGCAAAAAAGAGCGAGAATACTTCTGGAGCAGCCGATTTAGGCGGCGAAGTTGGTGAAGAAGAATTGGCAAAGGCATTCCATATCCCAGTATCCAAAGAGTCTGCCAAACGTAAGTATCTGTATTTATGAAGGGTTGAGCTAATATAGGACGCATTAGAGAAAAAGAACAATTATCGTGACGAAGAATTCTATCTTTCCTACACGCAAAAAGATGCAAATACCGAACGTGGTTATTCCATGACGAACACGGGTAACTTTATGGAACAGGCGGCTAAGGCACAAATTGATTTGATCGGTGACGATAACGATACTATGCAACATAAGAAGAACCAGCTGCGATGGGACTCAAAAAAGAAGAAGTTTGTCAAGGGCTTGGGTATTGGTTCTGATAACAAGAAGCTGATTCGAACCGAGAGTGGTGCTTTAATTTCTGCATCATTTAAGAGCGGGCGATTCGACGAATGGAGCAAAAAAACGCATATCTCGCTTCCCCGTACAGGTGAACAGGAACTGTCTTCCGCACAAAACAGACAGCAAAAACGATACCGCCATCAGCGCCAGGATGTCGCTAAGGATCTTGATCCTCTATCATACGACTACGAGAAGAAATTGAAGAAGCGAAGTGCAGAACAAGCCAATATTGACACTAGCAGTAGTGTGAATCGAAAGAAACAAAAGGCAATGGGTCAGAAACGTGTGGGTGGTCGCAATGCAAAGAGCGAGCTTAAGAATGCCAGCCAGATTCGCAAAGCGCGTGTACAAAAGGAAAAGAGAAAAGAGAAAACTGGACGAACTTCGAAGAGGGGTAAAGGCAGACGATAAACATTTGTACAGTTATAATTTATTTTTACACGCACTTCGAACCAATATACTCTCTTCATCAAGTTTGCAATAGATTTTACATTATTTAAAAAAGCTTTGCGTGGTGTAATTTATTACACTTGAGCTGTCAATGGCGTACAGAACTTAAGATATTCTTAAATGCATGATCGGGTGGCACCGTTGATTGATGAGAACCTGGCAAACACGGTTTTCGAACTGCTGTAAGAGTAGTTTAAATGAAAGTATTAATACAGAATGATCATTCTTTATGAATGGAAGTAAAAGAAAAGGATCTGCTTGACATCGAAGTACGCTTTTGACTGCTATCATGAATTTACCTGTTATGGGCACGGAAGACACTCCGAGTTGAAGCTTTGTGGCCTTGAAGTCAGCCGACTCGTCATTTGAGTCGCACTCACCGGCTGTGTATGATAACATTTTTTCGCGTTTTGTTCGATGATCGAGCGTTTTCTTGATGGGTGGGGAGGCTGTAATCTCAGTAAATCAGATTTACGCGTACACGAGGTAATTTGTGCTAGTGTCTGAGTCGGAGGATACGATCCGTCCCCAGCTTCTGAGTGCATCGGTCACTATCGATAAAAATAGAATAGAAGAAGGGGAAGAGCAAATAGCTTTAAAGGTCTCCTGCTGTGAGAAGGGGTTTATCCGCTACAGATACCATTGAATAAGAAGAAACAGAACAAGATAGATTTTAGAGAGCATAATAAGGGGAACAAGGGATGAGGGTTTTCACGCCTTCTCCAGATGACACGAGGTTGAACGTCAGGCGTCAAACCGGGGAACGAACTGAATATGATCAATAAAGACAGGATATTAGGAATACAGAGTGTAAATATCATTTTTTGATTATTCTATACAAAGATAGATAAGGTAATTGAGATGTAGCACTTTTATGAAACTCTGTTCCGTTCTCTTTTTCCCTTTCCCTGCAGTATGTTCCTATGGTAGGACAAGACTGATATTGAAAGACCGACAGTCTACATCATCACTGTCTCGAATTTTACCACTCCAAGCTTCTTTTTCCTCCATCTCGCTTTATAAACATCATGTCTTGGCAGCAGTACGTCGATAGCAACCTTGTCGGAACAAATAAGGTCTCTAAGGCTGCTATTCTCGGCCTTAACGGCTCTGTGTGGGCCCAATCTCCTGGCTTCGAGGTACGCGTTCAGGATGGTTTCATCTCGAAACTTTCTACCCGAGATGAGAAAAGTTGCTTACGTTTTTCTGTTTCTTTTCCATCGTGGATAGATCCCAACTTCCGAGATAAGTGAAATCATCAAATCCTTCACTGACTCGGACTCCGTCCAAGCCAACGGTATTCATGTTGCTGGTGTGAAGTACTTCACTTTGCACGCTGACGCTCGTTCAGTTTATGGCAAAAAGGTATGGTAGATGATATTTTGTACTGATGCTTGGAAGACTGACAAACTTGCACATGGGTAAACCAGGGCGCCGATGGTGTTTGCCTTGTCAAGACCGGCCAAGCTGTCCTCGTCGGTATGTATTCCGAAGGTATGCAAGCCGGAAACTGTACCACCGTCGTCGAAGGTCTTGCCGATTACTTGATCTCGGTTGGTTACGTAAGTGCATCTTTTACAGGATGGTCAAAATGCTTATGGTTGCTTGTAGTAAAAAAAAAACCTCCAAAAATGCAAATACTATCCGCCTTGTTGATCATCAATAATAAAACAGAAAATATTCCCCCTACTTGACGTTTGGCTATGGGCTTTGTGTTAGAGTCCTACATGGAGAAAGGGGAAAATGAATACATTATTTGGTGAATAGTAAAAACCTACCTAGTTAGCCATCGCTGCTGACAGTGGTATTACGTGGAGAGGGTAGCTTGGCTTGCATGCATGGGTGGCCTGCTTATTTTCTAATCATCACCTAAGCCATTCCATGTTGTAAATAAGCAAGCCGATTGTACCGTCGATATGGTAGACAGTAGCGTGTGCACTTATTTGTTCCTGCTCAAAAGGATTTGTGTGTGGCATCTCTCGTTAGTTGCTGCTCAGTAGCTTGTTTCTATTGGACCGTTTTTATTCTCACCTACTAGCCACTGCTTTAGTGATACTAAGGTAGTTCTATCGCGTCTTTGACATGATTAGAGACACTCCTCAAGGTGTACCACCTTGGTAGTGGACACATAATAAGGATGACTCAACTCAAACATTAATGCTGTCCTGTACGTTTGTGAGTCATGGTTATTGTAGTACTGATGATGAGAACGGGTTATTTCAACCCATTTATTTCATTAAAAAGGAAACCAAACTATTTTGTGTGAAAAACCGGTGACGTTGATCATCTGTGGCAATTCTTTCACATATGTTACTATTTTATCTTGAAGCGTCATTTAATAAAGACTAAATATGACACAAATGTTAATAGGTTACAGAAATTCATCGCAAAGCCGCAGTGGATATAGGAGGAAAGTGTCAAAATGACCCATCCAGTGTCAGTTCCGACATTGTTGCGGCGAATCATTTGGCGAGCTTTATGGGCCGCGATCATGGTCACATAAGTGGCTTTTCCTCACCCAACTCGTTTACGCGCCACTCTCTCGATATACTACTTTTCCAACAAGAACAATGGCGACCGAGAAGCCTTTTGACCGAAGTGCTCTAGAGGTAAAAACGTACACAGGAAGTTCTTTCATGTAATTAACTTGTTTCTTTAGCAACTCCTTACGAAGCGATTCTTTTATGCACCTTCTTTCCAGATCTACGGCGGTAAGAGAAGAGTGCAGTTATAACCAACTGTTTTCGTTTACTTATCGCTCTACAGGTGTTGCCGGTTTATACGACTACGGTCCGTCTGGCACTGCTTTGATGAACAACATTATCAGTGTGTGGCGTAACCACTTTGTTTTGGAGGAAGAGATGCTTGAACTTGACACGTCTATTATGACTACATACGACGTTTTGAAGACTTCTGGTCACGTAGACAAGTTTGCCGACTGGATGTGCAAGGACCTTAAGAACGGCGAGATTTTCCGTGCAGACCACGTTATTGAGGCTGTCCTAGAGGCACGTCTTCAGGGTGACCGTGAAGCCAGAGCAGCTAAGGAAGGCAAGACCCTGGACCCTAAGCAAGAAGCAGATAAGGCTAAGGATGCCAAGAAGAAGAAGAAGAAGGGTGTAGTTGTGGCCGTTGAATTGGCAGACGGTGTTCGTAAGACGTACGAAGAAACCTTGGCCCAGGTACGGATTATCGCTTGGAATGACTACCTGAGTCACTTACTTGCTGGCACTAGATTGATAACTACAGCGGTGAGGAGCTTGCCGAGATCATCAAAAAGTTTGATATCCGTTCTCCCGAATCTGGCAATGAGCTTTCGAAGCCTCAGGAATTCAACCTCATGTTTGAAAGCAGCATCGGCCCTACTGGTCAATTGAAAGGGTGAGAGAAAAAACATATTTGAAAGGGGCGGATTTTGACGGAGGTGCAATAGTTTCCTTCGTCCCGAGACCGCCCAGGGCCAGTTCCTCAACTTTAAGAAGTTGCTCGAATTCAACAATGAAAAGATGCCCTTCGCCTCTGCTCAAGTCGGCCGTTCGTTCCGTAATGAAATCAGCCCTCGTGCTGGTCTTTTGCGTGTACGGTAAGAAAGGATAGGTTGCAAGATAGCACGGAGATTGATGTTATCGCATAGTGAATTCACCATGGCTGAAATCGAACATTTCGTTGATCCTGAGGACAAGAAACATCCTGGCTTTAATGAAGTGAAGGATGTTAAGATCTGTGTGCTTCCTAAGGATGTCCAGTTGCAGGGTAAGACTGAAACACAAGAAATCACCGTTGGTGAAGCTGTGGAAAAGGTATGTGGCACGCTTCGTAAATGTTGTGACTAAACGGGATGTGGTAGAAAATCATCGACAACGAGACCCTCGGTTACTTTATTGCCCGTATCTATTTGTTCTTGATGAAGATTGGTATTAAGCGCGACCTTCTCCGCTTCCGTCAACACATGGACAACGAAATGGCCCATTATGCATGCGACTGCTGGGACGCTGAAATCAAGACCAGCTATGTAAGCCTCGAAAGTTAGTTTTGATGAAACTAAACCGGCTCTGTAGGGTTGGATTGAGTGTGTTGGTTGTGCCGATCGATCTGCTTATGACTTGACTGTCCACTCAAAACGCACTAAGGAGAAACTTGTCGTCCGTGAGCAGCTTGCTGAACCACGCACTGTCGAACAATGGCAGGTGGAAATCAACAAGAAGACCTTTGGCCCCAAGTTTAAGAAGAGCGCCAAGGCTGTTGAGGAAGCATTGATGACTTACACTGATGAGTGCTATGCCAAACTCCAGCAGGATTTAGAGTCAGCTGGTATCGCTACTGTAGAGGCTGACGGTCAAAAGTTTGAAATTAGCAAGGCTGATGTTTCTGTGAAGCGCGTTACTGTGACAGAACACGGTATGTTTTTATCGCCATCGAAGCATCGTTTCATTAACCTCACGTTGATTAGTGCGCGAATACACTCCAAATGTAATCGAACCTTCGTTCGGTATCGGCCGTATTCTCTATTCCTTGCTTGAACACAGCTGGTGGGTCCGCGAAGATGACGAAGCTCGTAATGTTCTCTCGTTCCCTTCTGTGGTGGCTCCATTCAAGTGCTGCCTGTTGCCACTGTCTGGTAATGCCGCGTTTGAGCCTTTTGTTAAGAAATACTCTCGCGAATTGCGTAAGAACGGTGTCTCTACCCGCACGGATGACAGCAAGACTTCCATTGGCCGAAGATACTCCCGTAACGACGAGCTTGGTATTCCTTATGCCATTACAATCGATTTCCAAACAGTTGAAGACAACACTGTTACTTTGCGTGAGCGTGATTCTACCAAGCAGATCCGTGATACCTTTGAAAACATCATGAAAATTCTTAAGGAAGCCAACTAAAAAGTCTATTTTTAAAGAAAATAATAAAACACCTACGAAGGATGTTTTGTCATCAAGAAAAGGGAAAGATAGCCTTGTGTGGAAGATTGGTAGCTTCGATGTGCTCCGTTTCAATGAACGATAGCGTGATAGTTTGTTAAAGAAGTGAGGTAATTGAAGAAGAGAAGCCTATAGCAAATAATGAGAAAATGCCATGGAACAGTTAGAAAAAAAAAAAGGGCGGGGCTATGATCAAGAGAGGTAAAGGTTCTTGGAAGATGTTGATTGAAGAAAATACAATGACAGGATGTGTAACCCAAGCACTCATTGCGGGAAGTGCTATTTACCTTCCCTTCGTTCCGATGAGCAGTTGGCCCTTTATTCTCATGCATGGCATCAAGTGATACTCTTTATGAATATAATATAAATATAAATAAATTAATGTAGCAGAAGCATGCAAAAAGTAATGGCAATCTAGCCAGCAACCAATCAAAGTATGCAAATGTCAACAATAGGACTGAGAAATGGCTGTCCAAACGTTTATATTTTGTTAAGATTAAGAATGAGAGCAATTGGGATATCTCAGCACAGCTGTAAAAGTAACGCCTTTCAGGCAACTTCACATAGGTAGGTTATAATGACCTTAGGTACACTTCTTTTGTCTTATTTTGCAATACAGAGCTAGCAGAAACATCGTCTCCATTACAAGGCTGTAATCTTCCATTTATATATAAATAGAGTAAGATTACGATAGCAAAAAAGAAAAAAAAAGCTGAATAGAAAAAAAAAAAAAGGTATAAACAAGATAGAAAATAAGAAGGGGGAGAACACAAAAAGAAAGAAAAAGAAAGGTATTTTATGGTAACAAAAAAGAAAAAAACAATTTAAATAACCGTTCTTCGGTCTTTTTAGGCAAAAGGATTGACCGCGAGAATTCGGATCAGTGGTGGAGTCCTAACCATCTCGATGGTCAAAATGACTCTGATTTTGTCAAGCGCCTGGATTGTTTGTGACGCTTGTTCGGCACTATAGGCAGTGCTGTCTGACAGACGAGCACGAATAATAGACGCACGCTTACTAGTGGATTTAGACGCTTCAGGACGACGACCCATGGAGATAGAGGCAGTGGGTGTTACGGTTGCAATAGTGGCCGACGAAGATAGGGAGCCATTATCTTGTGCGGTATGTTGACCAGATAGGTCACGCGCCTTATCCGAATCTGAAGAGTCCGTAGGCTTCTGTTGCAAAGTTTCTTCCACAGCACCTTCCTCTTCTGATGCCTCCTGCATTTCTTCCAGCAAAGCTTCTTCATCCATATCATCTTCGTATTCTTCGTCAGACAAACTCCATTGAAGCTGCTTTCCGGTGGACGTATCAACACCCTTCTTCCAAAACATGGTCAAAGCACGCTTCTTATCGTCATACTCTGAGCGCCACACAGGCAGGTTAGCCAAGTGCACGCGTTTTTCCAAGTTAAGCTCGGGAATCATCACATCGAAGTACTGGTCAAACACAGCCACAACAAGTGCTTCACGATGCACAATGTTCTTGGCATTTTGCTTAGCGAGCTTGTTGAGGTACATGGACAAGAACAATGTACTGCTCTGCTCACGAGCATAGACTGCTGCTTCCTTCTTGACATTGGAGTGTTGAGCCAATTTCTGAACTGTGTCTCGATCCAAATAGAAGCGTTTCTCTAATGTACCACAAACATATCAACAGACTCGAACCTTAAATTTGTCAATTGTTTACCTCCTGTTAAAGCAGCCTCCAGTTGACGATGGACGATGATATCAGTGAAACGGCGACTGGGCGCCGTAAAGTGTGTGAACAGTGGGACATTCAACGAGTAATGCGAGTATTTAAGAATATCCAAGGTACCCGTACAGAAATATTTTGGTGGTTGCAATGTCTTGAGGACAATGACAGACATGAGCTTGCGAAGCTTCACGTCTTGAATCAATTGCAAAGATCGTTCAACTGCACCTGCACTCGATATATCCAGATTTACACCTAGATATCGGACTGAATAGTCTTGCAATTCACGCTAAATTCCTTTGTTAGCAACACAGTGGAGCTAAGAGGTATAACTTACAATCTTGCGCTCCAAGGGAGGGGCATGGCGACGCAGTAAAGCTTGTTCAGGGAAATGGCTGGAGATTTTTTGGGCAACGCTCATATTGGCAAGGCGCAAAAACTCTTTCACAATCTTTGTAGCAGGTTTCTTCTTGTGAATGAAAACACCAGATGGGATCTCCTCTTCAAAAGTAAATTCAAGCTGGTCACGCATCTGCGACATAGCTCCATTATCATAACGAGCTGCATCAAGCTTGTCCGCAATGGCATACAGCATACGGACATCTTGCTCAAGACCGGCTCTGGAACTTTTATCAGTAGCACAATCAATTTCCTCGCCATCAAGGATCTTTTGGGCATCCTCATAGGTTAATCGAGCAGAAGACCTATACACCGAAATAAGAATCCACGGTTATTATTTGGTCCCCCACTTACTTAATCACCGTCTTTCCGAACCAAGTATCCAAGATCTTGCCTACAGAGTTAAGTTTCCATAGAACGGAGAATGCCAGTCTATAATAACATGCGTTCATGACCAATCCAGCGTACAAATCGATTTACCTTGATTCATCAGGCACGATATTTGTTACTTCCTCTGTCAAAGGTGTAGGTACCATTGGAACGGATTTGTGAATGATATCAACACGGACAGCTCTGGCACGAGCTTCCTTATCCAAAGGCGAGTGTGCCTTAATGAAATAGGCAACATCGCTGATATGCACACCAACTTCATACGTATCATCGCCAAGCTTCTGGATAGATAAGGCATCATCGAGGACTAATGAGAGTTCAGTATTTGCTTGTTTTTTCACGATATCAATTTACCATTTGAATTAGCGGGGTCAATCGTAAATGTTCGAATGTCTCTAAGATCACGACGGTTTTCATCCGGGATTTCGGTGAATTGGAATGGAAGGGAAGGCAAGCACTTGGTAACTTGCTCGGAAAACTCGCTATCGGTAATATTGTTGTCGGCCAGAATAGCCAAGGTTTGGACAGCTAGGTCGGTGATGGAACCAAGTTCGCGCTCCAAGGTACCGAATGGATGCAGCGATGTGATAGGCCAGCGTTTGATTGATCCCTGTTTCATATATATATTAGAACCAGAAGATGGTTGCTGTGTGACTACTTACCACAAAGAGACGGTTTGCGTAGTCTTCATTGTTTTTCACAAAATCGGCTGGGGCTTGTTCGATGGGAATGGCAATTAGAGGCACGCGCTTGTCGGTGGCCTTAAACCAAACAATTCTAGGAGCTTCTTTCTTCAGATCCTGTCCAGCCTCTTCTGCAGCCTTCTCTTCCTGAGCGCGTTTGTTGTTTGGTCGCATTAAGGTCAAGGTGCTATCATCGTTATCAGTCATTTCATTCTTGTGGTAAACTCAAACTCCTACGGTGCCACAGCAGATCTCCGCAGTTACACACATACCCTGAGAAAACCTGATTTTGCGCCCGCTCCAAAATAGCCACGACCACACCACAGTACTTTGGCTTGACGGTATCAACGTCTTCATCACCGCCAAAAATAATTTCGTTCTCGTCTTCTTCATCAGGTTGACGAACACGCACTTGGCCACCATTACGAGCCAACTTGGCTTCTTCCTTTTCCTTTTTCTCACGTAGCACCTTTTCCACATCAACAAGTCGAATAGCCACAACGTCGCCTTCCAGGGCACGGTTACGATCACGAGAACCACAAACATAAATATCCGCGTCAAGATCTTCGCAAGAAACGTAAGCATCGCTACGATTACGCTTGTTTACTCGCAGCATGCCTCGAACCAACTGGCGCGAGCGGAACAAGGGTGTGAGAGCAGAAAAAGGTAAATGAGCGATGAACAGGGGTCGGCGCTGGTGTGGATTAGCATCGTCCCTAGTAAAATTGACTTGTGTAGGTGTAAAAGGTACAAGAAGATTGAAAGAAGAACGAGACGAGCGGGGGGAGTATGGCGGCAAGGTAGATGATGATGTGCCTATTTCGTTCCACCGTCAGTAACCAGTCAACTTTTGTCTTTTTTTTTAAAAAAAAAAATTACTTACTCGATCTCCAGTCGTAGTCAAAGTTACGAGAGGAACGTCGGCTGTGCGTCTTCTTCTCATCCAACGATAAGTTGAGGGGTTTGTTGAACTGGATACGTCTTCCGGTTTTTCCGCTTGTGCTCGATTCTTCGGAGTTCTCGGATAAGGTAGGAAGTTGCAACGACATGCGCTTGTTGGTATTGGGAGGGCTGGAGTCGAAACTACCAGATGATTCGGAGAAACGGCGACCTGGTGGACGAGCAAAATCATTTGTTCCTTGCTCTTCGTAACTGAGATGCCTTGACGTGGAATGTCGTCTGGCCATTTTTTCCCGGGTGATATTGTCATTTGTCTGCTCTTTCTTGTATGTTCCCATCAGCTTAGCTTCCGCTTCTGCTAGCGCTGCTTCGCGCGAAACAAATGCATCTTCATCATGCTCACTGATACTATTTGTTCGCATACCACGGCGTCTCTCTGCCTTGTCGTTGATACTACGGATTTCCTGCACGGTGTTTTGTAGGACCATCTGCATATCTCCATTGTACGACAGGCGCTTCCCTTGATGAGGTCCAAAATTGAGGGCCGACATCGAATGTTGCTTTCGATGGCCGACACTCTTGCGATTATTTACACTGTCTTCCTTCTGAGTGATAGGAGGTAGTGATTTCAATGTATTAATCATATCTTGAAGAGAATCGACAGTAACAGAGCGACCAGCTTCCTCCCTCTTCTTCTTGGTGTCTTCTCCTTCCTCAGTTAATGTCTGGAGACCAAAGGTCCGACGACCACTGTGATTGGATAACATATCGGATGTTATAGCAGACCTAGAGCGTTGGTGGCCACGGTGAGGTTGCTGTTGCCGTGGGCGGGAGGCGTCTAGACCAGGGCCAAATGTATGGAATGATCTCCTCTTGTCTGCAGGCGAAGAGTTTCTCATCGCGGAAGGCTAGTCCGGAAAATTAGACATATAAAAAATCACAAAACCTCTTTTTACCTTTTGTTCCGGAGGATCAAAAAGGCCGCGGGTACTCTCAGGAGCCGTCTGTTGTTCCAACGTCTCGAGATCGTGGTCCATCTTATGTGCGCAAGAATCGTTAGGTGACTTTTAAGTAATGGGCTGCGAAAAGGAACGGGAAGGAAAGGCGATGAGACGATATGAGTGGAATGAGAAGTGAGAAAAAAAAAGAAAGACAAAAGAAAAGGTCGATAATGGTGTAAGTGGAAAGAGAAAGCGAGACAGATGAGTTTGAAAAGGTCCTTTCTTATACCCACGCGGTTTGAATTTCATTTTGTGTTGTTGGAACTGTGTGACAGTTGATACAACAGGCATGAGGTCAAGTAATACTCGCTTAAAAAACCATCGCCTTTAAGAATATTTTTTGTTTTTTACTGGGACCATCTTTGGTATGTTGTGAATTATTCCAAAAGAACGACTTTCAGAAGAATAAAAAAGATGACGTACAGGACATAACGTTGTGTTATTGTTTAAGTGTACTCTGGAGTTTGGCGGACAAAAACAGCAATGTTTTCCTTTAACAATCTGTCAATACATTTCACATCACCCGGGTTTAATCAAAGATCTTCAATTCCGGCCCCACACTCTTAATGGAATTTTTTAAATACCGCCACCCCGCTTGGCTTTGTCACCAGATGTTATTGGGCAGTTGGGCGTGTCGATGATCAAAATACTAAAGATATCCTGCACACCGGGTTATATCTTACCGTGAAAGTCGAGTACACTTAATTCGCCGACGAATAAAAGGGAACAGAACCATACACTGATCTCATATATTGTGCTAAGTATTTCGCTGTAACGCATTGCTAGCGAAAAAAGAAATACGGATAGTAAATGGAAACAATGCAAAATTACAATAAAATTATTATTATTATTATTTGGATGTTTTCCAACAGAGAACAATTGTACTACTTTGCATCACTACGGTGTAAAGATCCCACTCAGATATAAACAAAGAAAAACACCTTCTTGGATGTAGACCGATAAAGCGCGGCTAAGAGAGCTACTACCACAGCATAATTGGTTTCTCTCTCGGCAATGCTCTGGTTATTCAAACTGCATATCAAAAAAGAAATTTTGCTCAAAGGGAAAAAGCAGTTGGACGCATTGGAGAAACTCACTCCAGACAACAAGAGTGACTGTAAATCCTCCTTGTTACAGGACTATCAGATACTGACGAGAGTGGGGGAAGGGTACTGCGGTTTTCCTATGAACTAACGGACGTTACTGACTTGGGCAATAATATTGAGAAGGGTTCATCTTCCATTGATATAGTAAAACAGTTACACGCAGAGAAATATATAAAGAAATGTATACATCCTAAAACCGCTATCTGTATATGAATATTAACAATCACACTTCTTCCTTTTCTTGAGCATAAGATAAAACGATACGATGAGGAAAGGAAATCATTGGTGAGTGTTCTAATTTTCATGCTTAAAAGAAAGACAGCCTCTTTTCTCTCATTTAACCTCACGCCAAAAAAAAAATTATTGCTTCATACATGCCCGAAAAGGCATCTTCTTCTACCGATATACCGAGTGAGTGTGTCAAACAGGATAATTGATATTGTATATTAACAGAGGTTCATATTGATGTAACAGACAAAAGAAGAGACGATAACTCCGACGACGACGATTTTCAATAGCCCATAAGTGTGAAAAGAAGGGCCTGTACTTCAGATAAAGTTCCTTCAATTATGCGCGTCCTACTCACTATCAACAGAAAGGTATAAGTATACGGGAGCTGTGAAGCATCGCACGGGTGATACTGAGCCTTCGTCATCCAATTCTTCATCCTCACGTAAGCAGAAAATTGGTATTGTTCAATAATGATACATTATAATACATTAGGGACTACGTGGCGTTCAAAATCGAAAAAGCAACAAAAATTCGAACTTGCTCAGAAAAAGACAAGAAGCGAAGTACCAGCACAGAAAGCTGTGCAGCAAAAGGGCAGGAAAAGGAAGTTGTTTTTGTTTCCTGCAGAAAAGCGGTCATAGTAGGGCATCCAATTCAGCATGTGAAAACTACAAACCTCGCCGCAAAGTAGCTTGCAAATTAAAACGCACAAGCATAATCAAGTCTTCTCTGCAAAATATATGCAAAAATCTGGATTTTGTCGAATCACTTCGCTCTTCTGTTAAACACGTCCGAGATATCACTTACGCTGGGCCATTATTTGCAAATTATTTTATTTTACAATTGCTTGAGCAAAACCAAGAACTCCTAAATATTTCTCAGGAACTTTGTTACAAGCCATTTGCTGTTATTGCTGGAAAAGGAGACAACACGAGTGATAGCATAAAACTTTTGTCTCAAGATTTCAAGAACGATGAATCTACCTTTAATTCCGATTTTTTGCTTCTCAAGGATATATAACATTAGTTGCTGATGCTGGAAACAGTATGAAGAATGCGTACGGAATCACATTGTAGCCAATTTCGAAAGCAAAGCAATCCAGTGCCTTTTGATCCTCTTCTACGATCAAAATGATGTGGCTTACCTTGGCACAATATGTCTGCGAAAAACATGTCCGAAGAAATCGAGTGGCCAAGCTCTCTTCCCTACTCAGAGGAATGTGAAGAACCGACCCAAGTCTTGGTCAGTAGACTTCTGCTATGGGCCGCGGCCCAAGCGGGAACGGAGCTGAATGCATACCCCGAAAAATATATTCCGTGGATGTACACTGTGTTGCAGAAAATGGAGAGAAAATATTCATCTGCTGGAGCAAATAGGTGTGCCTTACAGAGGATCAAAATCACATTTAGCGGCGGAAGTATCTACCTGCGAAAGCGCCAAAGAGTGGAGGTATTTGACATTAGGAAGTTTCTGATATTGAGAGTATCGAACTGTAGGAGTGCTTGACACTAGGAACGCTTGTCACTGGTGGTGCGTGAGAATGCAAATACTCGACAACATTCCCTATTGCTTAAGTATAATGTAGCAAGCGAAACATATACCCTTATGAGAGCAAGTAGATGCCCTGAGCCTGGTACGGGGCACTTCTTGTAGGGTAAGATGTTCATTCATAAAGGCTACGCCCTGGACTTTCAAGATATACAGGCATTTTATCGCTAGCAGTATTTGTGGTTTTGCAGTCAATGAGGTACATCAAAAAATAAGAAAATGAGTAAACAGTTACGAGAAAATAGCGCCATGGTCGAGAATAAATTGCTTGACAAATAATTGCGTTCTCGATACAGCCATCCTGAAATACATCGGAAGCTATTTGACATTACTTGAATTGTGAGTCGTGGAATACAACAGTTTGACTCGGATACCATTGGCACTCCGGCTTGTGATTCTGTCGTTTACAAGAACAAGTCCGGCTATTAATGCGTTTATTTGTTACTCTGATGAGCGTCACGGATGCCTGGCAATCGGAAACACGAAGTCATACTACTTACTATTCCTGCTGAAGACAGGTAGATAAGCTATCGCATAGCACGAATGTACAAAAGAAAATTTAGTGACAAGGCTTAGTTAAGGTGTAATTTCGGAATGTGCCACCACAACGACACTGAAGCCGCAGATACGACGAGTTCGCTGGTACGCATTATTACTGTAAATCATAGTAGTCTCACAAGCTCTTAATATTAAGCGTCATTCCCAAGTCCTTCGCAAAAGTGTAAATCTTGTAACATTTTGTAAAGAAGAGTATAGGCAGTAAATTAAACATTAGGAAGCCACTGTCAAGATTAAGGTTTGGCAGGTGACTTTCGGTCGGCTGGGGTACTTTTCTTCGTCGCCCAGGCCGCTTTTCTTTCCCACGCCTTTTTTCTACCAAGAATGAGTACATCCACAGTATGGAACATGTTTCAGCATTATACAGTTCATTGACTGATTTCATTAGACTGAGCAAAAGCCCGTTCTTTATGGCTATTACCGATCTTCTGCGTCGTGGCGCGTCCGGATCGCCCTAGCATGGAAAGGTGTTGACTACGAACATAGACCAATTAATCTCTTTACGGGAGAACAGGTTGGTATTTCTTTATCATTTTGCTTGAACTAAGTCGCTGCTAGGTATCTGAAGAATATGAAAAGATCAACCCAGAGAAAAAAGTGCCGCTATTGGTCACCAAGGAAAATATTCCGCTGACTCAGAGCATGGCGATCCTTGAATATTTGGAGGAAGCTTATCCAGACCGACCTATGCTTCCTAATGGTTCTTTGCATCGCGCACAGGTAACATGAGTCTTTTTACGATCCATTGTCATGTTGACATCAATAGCAAAAAGGCTAGAGCTGTCGCACAAATTATCGCCTGCGATATCCATCCCCTCCAAAACTTGGGTGTCCTTAAACACGTCGCAGGAAGTGATAATGACAAAAGATCTGAGTGGGCCGCTATGTGGATCAACCGTGGTTTCAAAAGTAGAAAGATATTACAAAGGTTCTCAACATTTACTGAATGAAATCGTTAGGTTTGGAAGCATATCTGGAAAAAACAGCAGGAGTTTACTGCATCGGTGATCATATCACTATTGCAGACTTTTGTCTGGTGCCGATGGTCTATAACGCTGTACGATGGGGTGTCGACATGAAGCAGTACCCGCTTCTGACACGTATTAATAATACGTTGCTAACGCTGCCGGAGTTTAAAGCATCTCATCCTCATAACCAAGTGGACTGTCCTCCTGAATTGAAAGGTCAGGGCATTTAAAGCAGAGTATTCTGAGATCATAATAAAATCGTGATCGTCAGAGCACCGGGAACCCGCAAGTTCTATTCTGAGTGATTGACCGAATTATTTGTAAACCGATTCAAAAACATTGTTTTGCGGCTAGTTGATACAGCAGAGCCACGATCCTTCTTTGACTTGCTTTATTCATGATGACCAGTCAATCGCTTTGATAGCGTGATGTTGGCTCTATGGACGCAAGATTTATTTATAATAGGGTAAAGATTGCTCAATTATTACTGCTTCTTTTGAACACCTAATTGTGAAAGTCAAAGGCTGGACAATTAGAGGATTTTCATTTCTTCTATCTCCTGCAATACCTTTCATTGCACAATCGTTTATTTATATTTTATAACATTATAACATTTCATGTATTGAAACAACATGGATTGGGTTACTGGGAACCAACAGAAAGCATATCGGTATTGTACTGCGTATGACTTCATCAAACACACATGTATATGCGTTTTATCGTCATCTTTTTCCGATTGTTGAGCTTTCTTGATGAGTCTGCTATGGTTTTCATTATGGTTTTAGGCATACATTTCCTGCTACAAAGTTTTTCTATAAAGCAATCAGGGTCTGTCATGAGATAGCGTTGCAAGGAAGAGTTAATAAGGGAGGTTAGCTCAATTGTAATGTATTGAGTAGCTATTTTGCGGGTGAGATTCACATGAGCCCTCACTTAAGCAGAATTTTGGCACCCCGCCGTTGGCTTTCTGTCCTGTTGACTTCGCTTGCCTACTGTGCATTTGTATCTACTCTATTGTTACAACATGAGTCTAAATTGTGTTATGCTATCTCCAAATGGCCGGGATATAGTGCCATTACCTGGAGAAAAATTGTTTCTTAAGCAAGAAAGTGTCCGAATGGTTTTGGATTGCAATGACAAGTAAGTATGTCATACTACAATGACAACATCTTTGACACCCTTCTTCCTCTTATTAGTGGATATCCCGGAAATGCTGCGTAAGTAGTTTCACGTCAAGCTATTTCTGACCCATTTTATGTAGAGGCTACTGGGAAGCCAAAGGCATTGCAATTCTTTCGAATCAGCGAGTATGAAAAAAGTACATGCGAATCACAATAGTAACGCCTTCGCTAGATTGTCTTTCTTGCTGCCACACCGACACAAGATTTTCAATCTCTTAATATACCTACCGGAAATTTAAAGAGCTGGAAGCTAGAACAGCCTTGGTTCGGAGCAAATTATATCTCTGGTGTTGTGATTCCAGTACGTACTTTCTCTTTATTCACATTTGGATTAACGAAGTCGAAAGGTTCCTGGTGGAGGCCTTGCCAAGGCCGCCAAGCTTGAATTAAAATTTACTGAAGGAGGTTTGAGTGATTACTGCATAGTAGAAAGTAATCTGATTTAAGTAATAGGGGCAATTGAGTTCACTACCATCTATCGAAGCTTGCTGGAACGGATTGGAGGTAAGTTGGGCTGGAAAAAGAATTAGCTCTCATGATTATCAGAAACAAATGAGGTGCCGCAACATTTTGAACCCTTGCCTACTTACGAAGGCCCATCATCTGGAAACGAATATTCACCTCTACCTCCACCTACACAGTATCCGCCTCCACCATCGCAGTACCCGCCTCCGCCATCTCAATGTCCTCCTCCAACATCGCAATATCCGCCTCCACCCTCGCAATATCCGCCTCCACCCTCGCAATATCCGCCACCCTCCATGCCCTCAGGAACAAACCAGAACTCGCTCCCATCGGACCTTCCACCAAGCTATGAAGACGCTCGGCGTTTCTAAAAGACTTAACCGTTGCAGCGCTTATGATTTCTCAAAGTAATAAAGTGTGCATCTATATCTCTCAAACACGGATAGCGCTTATATCAGTAGTCGGAGCGTGAGAACGCTGCTTACATCACGCATTTTCTAGTTCGCGTAACTTAGGGTATCTCAACATCACTAATTGGTTATATTATAGATCGTACAAGATGGACCGCTGGGTACAAGTAATACAATATAGACTCTACTTGCTTTAGCGTATCCAGCCCGAGATCGAAATCCTTGCGAATTACCGTTTTTTAGTGTGAATCTTGGAAGAAAAATTTTTGTTCTGAGGGATCTGCAGTAGGGTTAGTAATCTCTCGATGTACGACGGTCGAAATAGCACAAATGAGCAAATGTTGGAACATGTTGGTTGATCCACCTTCTAGTTCAAGGATCATGAAGGTATTATCGCTACCATGTTTTTCCCACAAAATGATTGAAGAGAAAGAATGTGAACAGTGGCTGCTAATAGTAGCCATCTGATCACATGTAGCTGATGAGAAAGTATGATTGTTGACTTACACAGCCTGTACCACACAAACAACGATATTTTCAGATTTCCAAACCTTCTCACAAACATTCATCAGTGGCAGCAAGGATTTAGTACTTCTAAAACGTACACATTTTTTTTTTCGGGATGCTGCAAGGTGTTTTTCTGTAACCTACAGCCTCAATGATGACAAAGGAAGACTAATCTGTACAAATAGGTTATGGGAATGCCAAGGTGGCGCACTCCAAATGCTTCGGGTTTCAGCTTGTAAGAATATATCGTTTGATAGGAGTGATGATGAGCGATGGTAAGTGACAGAAACCGAAGGAGTGTAACGAGTATGCTTCTAGGCTGTGTTATAACACTGCCTAGTCCAAGGACAGCTATCCGAAGATGCTCACAATGTGAGCCAATTGGTGCATTTTGGAAGGTGGAGAATCTCTTGTCTTCTCGATGTCTGCTGAGCTGTTTCGGTAGTCTGCTGACTCGTGCTGTATTGACGAAGTTTTTGGATCTGCAGAAGGACTTAATAGTGTTGTACCGTTGTTTAACGAGGATGGTGAAAATGATAGAGGATGATGTTTGTAAAATAGGTCTGGTTCGTTGTACAGTGAGCCTGTAGCCATTTGCTGCGAGGAGTGAGAAAAGGGGGAGGGTAAAACTGTAGAAATGCTAGACAGTGTGACCGGGGAAGATTGCTTCTTCTGTCGGAGAGGGGCTAGTGGTCGTCGCAAGTTCGATTGATGATAGTTACTTAAGTGTTGATCGATGGTCAAGGGAGGTTCAACACACACCGGATCCGAACGAATGCGATGGTGAGCATAGAGCTTAGGTCGAGGTCGAGGTCGATCCTCTGACGATTTTTTTGAGCTCCACCTGGACTTGGGTGCCATGTGAGTGCGATAATGTTGCATCATATTATCCTGGCGCGAGAACCGAGACTGGCAACCCGGGAACAAACAAGGGAAGTTTTTCTCGCCTGTATGGATGCGATTATGTCGTGCAAGATGACCACTGAAAATATCATTAAAAACAATCCAGCAATAAATATACGATTTACCTTGTAGTAAAACTTTTTTTGCATCCTGGTTCAGAGCAGTGGTATTTACGTTTTGGTTCTGGCGAGGTCTGAGATGACAGTATGTCTTTGTTCGCAGGAGGTGATTTAGCCGATGAGGACATCGCGGTAGTAATTTCAGTGTTCAAAAGACTGACTTGTCGACCAGAAGCATCAGTCACGGAAAGTCTTGTTTCGGTGTTCATAGTTCTGAAGGAACCAGAAGAAAGATAGATTGCTCGGTGAGTCAGGTTTTTTTTTCTCCATTTCGACTCAGCAAGCTTACCTAAGCGTCAGTGCCCTGCCAGGTTTGAGGTAAGAATCACTAGATAAACAACGACCATAGCCTATTTTCGATATATCCTTTAATCAGTATATTCACATGTACATGTTTTAATAGAAAAATAAAAATGCAGTTTTTTTTGTTTGATACAGTGTTCGTTCGATCAGTATTATAGGGATTTGAGAACCCTGGTCTTCCCTTTTCGGCGTCCGAAAATGGAAGAACAAACACGGAACCCTTAATGGTGTGGCTGACCTCGTTTCAGTGAACGGACATCCAAAACAAAAAGAGTATGATTGCTCCAAGAGGTATGAACATCATATTTTGAGAGTGCTGCAGATCGTGAGATTGAAATTCAACTATAAGACCTCGCTAATTGCAGTGAAAGCAAGTCTAGTGTACCGTTTGCCCCGCTTTCGCCGTAAGGGTCCGACTCTTCAAGTTTCCTTAAGTTACACAACCAGTAGGTCGATAGGTGACAGCGTGCGTTGTGTAGAATCGTAGAAAAACTACCATTTCTCAACGGGTATAGCATCTACATCGTACTATCACCCATTCCATTACCTAATGTAAGCTGCAGTGGCTCAGCAAATCGTTTTGTAACGATTTTCAGTTTATCGTTTGAACGCAAACTTTGTTAGCATATCCTACATACTGCTTACAAAGTGGCTGTCGTGTATTTGACTCGCGTCGTGTTGCATTAACATAAAAAAAAAGGGATAACTCCCAACATTAAAGAACATGCGTCTCAAAAATAGGTGATATTGAAGGAGCTATAGTTTGTCGTTTCTATGAATATCAGACAGTTTAAAAAAAGGTTACATATCACGGGTTCCTTGTGTCGCGCCGCTATTTTCTGCTCCCGCAGTTTAGGTTGTAGCAAGATTAGACCAGATGAAAGGCGGCAACATAGATATCACCTTTGTGGTAGCGCCGCTTTTAGTGCCAAGATTGTGAGATTCGCATAACACAATCACGAGGCATTGTAATAGGAGAACTTCATATCGTCATCATGCATCAAAATTACACCAGTTATGGCTTAAGAGCTACCGTCTCAACAGAATTAATTCTCCGCGATAACGTGGGAAGCCAGTCTTCTGAGTACTGAACTTTTTGCGCTGTCTAGAAACCATGCTTGCGCTAATAAAATGATGAGCTTGAATCTATTATTTTAAGTTAGTTGTTTTAGTACTTGCACTCTACTTGAACTTTAGATAACGCAAAAAATTTCTCAAGTGTTGCATATATCCATTAGATGAGTATTTGATCGAGTACGATGATCGATGCGAGCATCTGCAAAGGTGATTTTAAATTCGATAGATAAGGTCGTATATGTACCGTAAAAATCTAAATCCTTTCAGTGAGGAAACCAGTATTGGTATCCGTGATGCGATTGGTTACCATCGTAGGTCGGGCAAATTCGTCGGGTCTGCCTTGGCCTGATCATATAGGCTGAGCAATCCAATACATGTCTTTGGCTGCATTAACGTTCCTCTGCAATACAGTTCGACAGCGTTTGCATGGCATGGTGGGAAATACCGTCTGCAGTGGTGATCTTATCGAGCCCTTTACTCTACAATTGCAACAGATCTAGTATTCTCCTTAAAACACTTTGATTCCCATTTTGTATGCTTCCGCTATGCTTGATTATACCTTTCTCGCCCGAACAAGTATATCAACCATGTAATCTCCAGCGCGTTGACGCCTTTGATAATTGCGAAAACGTGTCTCTACTCGCTCCGGACCATAACATTCGGATATTGTAGTGTCAGAAGGTTCCGCAAAACACATCGCACATAGATATCATAGACACCTGCATCTTTAGCTTTCCTTGTCAATAGATATTGTTTAATTTGGTGAATTCCTGCAGCCTTTTTCTCTGCTTCAAGTTTCTTCTGTCGTAGCGACAAACCTGTGTATGTGTAGTGCTCTTTTGTCGAACAGCGACATACTTCATGGCTATTGGTACCACATCAATAAAATGCGGTAAATACTTATAGTTGCAAGAATCCACTGCACAGAGTAGGAAGCATTGTTCAACCTATTTTAATATAAAACCAGCTGCAGATAGCTTAGTATCTATTATACCCAGATGTTGGTTTCTCGATTTTCGTGCAAACTGCAAATCAAACGCGAACCCTCTGTCTGAGCAAAGTGGTTGAAAATAGGCATTCATTGTGGTAAACTGCCACTGTGCCGAAGGCAGAGATGACAAACTGAAGTGGCATGGAAGTTCCACTTTGTTTTTTTTTTCTTTGTTTTGTGCTTTTCTTCATACGTTTGCAAAACATCACATAATGCAGGAACATATTTCCCAGGAGAGGCAGAGATCGCCTCTACACTTGCCTGAACAGGATTAACCTCATCGGTTCATCGCAAACTGAGGTATGCGTTAACCAAGTTTGCACTAAGGAAGAAATTATTATGTGCGTCAGTTAAACCATATAACTTACTTGAACTTGGTCCTAAGCGAACACAAAATTTATGCACAGTAGCATAGGAATTCATTTACGGCATGTTAACACCTCTCATCTTAGTTACCCCCGAAGGGTACTCCCACGATTCGTGGGTGTCATACCTCGCACCATTTCGGTGCGGTGGGAGAAGAAGTGGATGGCATAAAGCCATTTTCATTTATTAACAACTATTGGTCTAACAATATATCAACGTACATGAGTGCCCCTATGGTTATGGTCAATCCAAGTACACACCGGGGACGTTTTTATGAAATAGAGCCGAAGAAAAAGGAAAAGGAATGGTCTTCCTTTTTAAAAGCTCGATTATTTGCTGGAACATCTCTTTATCTAGAAACACGATGAACCAACCCATGTTAAATAAGTATAAATAGCTGCTGTTCCCATACCCAACTACGATGGCGCTCCATATAGCAGAAACAAATCAACCGACTCCGATCAATGCATCGCTTTCATGTGGCTTGGTCAAGCTCATGCAGATTCTACTTCAAGCTCTGTTTCAAGATAAAGTTATCGTTCCACTTATCCCAACAAGAGACAAATGCCAAACTAGTTCAGTGAATCGAGTTGATAGATTATGTTACCTAAAGTGAAGTACAGAGCGAGCCTTTGTGCGCTCGATTAGATTTTTTTTGCAAGTATATCACAGATCATGACTTTTCTTAAAAACACTTGCATACGTTGTGTTAGATATACTACTGCGTAATATGATAGTTGTTGTATTTTGGGTATCAGGCCATAATTGTGCAAGGATTTATGTCCGTCATGGCTAAATATTGGTCCGTGGTTTTGGGATACCTGTATGGCTCGTTTTCACTCGCCTTACAAAAATCCTGCAAAAAAGAAATTCGAGAACACACGTTCTTCTTTTATTAACAACTTCTCGAAAATTCACGAAATGGCACACCGAGAAGGGATTACAACAAATGCTCATGACTGGACTATGATCAAGGCTTCCAGCCTTATTGAAAACCAGAAAGTTATTACGATGTAACTAGGACTACACTTGGTTTTGAATAACCTCAGTTTAGTGCTGCTTCGACCCCGGTTGAAGAAGCGTGTGATGTCCTCATTAAAAACAACATCTCCTCTGCACCTGTGTATGACGACTCATCACCCCCCACGACGAACAATACAAATGCTATTGTGCACTCCACCTCGTACGTTGGTATGTTCGATTATGGCGATTTGATCGCCTATATCCTGGTGGTTTTGCGAAAGACAGAGCAAGCGTCAACATTTGAAATCAAGGATATTGTGCAACGTGCAGTTCAAGGTCAGGCTGTTCCTGTCAAATTGGCCAGCGGTAAAAAAAAAAACCCCAAAAAAAAGCAATGCTTGATGACTATTCGAAGACCTTTCTAGGAAAAACCCATTTTACTCTATTTTACCAGAGGCAACACTACTATCAGCAGTGGAAGAGTTTGCTTGTGGAACACATAGAGGTACGTAAACTGTTGCAAGTTCAAGTATTCAATTCTATGATGCAGTATGTGTACTGGAACCAAATGGTACGATCAAGGTGAGGGGATAACAATACGTTAAAGCTAGTTGATCTCTGACGTACACGTGACAGGGGATCTTATCACAATCCACTGTTGTTCGATATTTGTATGAGAACCGACAACAGTTCCCGGAAATAGAAGCATTGCTTGGCAAGACAGTAAGAAAGTGTGATTTTGAACTTGACCAGAAGCTTTTTAACGATTTCAATCTAGATTCGTCAGTTGCATCTTGGAGAGACTGGCGTGATAGGTGTAGGAGCTGAGTCAAGTGTCTTAGATGCACTTTCACAAATGAGTAGGGTTACACACCAGATTAAGGTTTCAGCAGAAGTGTTGTCTTACGCTATCTATCTTATTTATTCGCACAGGCCATCATGGCGTTTCATCTGTTGCTGTGATTGGAAACGGTGGTGTGGTGTTAGGTAACATTAGTATGACGGATGTCAAGGCAAGTATATAGAGACGGCACGTGTATTTGCGCAGCTCTTGCTGACGATCTGCTTTGAAGCATGTGATGAAAAGCTATCGTCATCAGCTCTTATGGAATACATGTTTCCATTTTGTAAGCGTCGTTAGAATACAACAAGGTATCGACGATGGTCAGGTAAGCAAGCCGATATTAAAAACGGTTGGTGCTCAAACAAGGGTAGGACCGGTTACCTGTATTCGATGTCCGTCCAGATACTACACTTGGATTCACCGTTGCCAAGCTTTTAGCTACCAAGGCACATCGTATCTGGGTTACAGATGAAAGAGAACGTGCCATCAGTGTTGTATCGTTGACAGACGTAGTTCGTATATTTGCAAATAGTGCTGGTGTAGAAGTCACCCAGCGTCGCGGAAGTCTTGCTACCGCAACGTAGTATAGATTTCATATGGAACGATCGATCGACGAAACAACTATTTTCCCTTTTTTTTTTCTTCCCGTGTCTTTTTTGGACATTGGTTTGCTGTATTTAGCACCAAATACACAACCCCTTCATTCATCAAATGACTCGACAGCATTTAGTAAGCAACACAATGTTGCAACTCAGCTGTAGTGCACACACACACACGAGAATACGCAGCTTATGAGAGAAACAGTGAGACAGGCACAAATGCAGACGAAAGGAACGACATAAAAAAAAAAGCTTTATTGTTCACTGTTTTCCTCTCTTTTTTACTTCTTCACACTTTTTTTTTTTTTGCGCCACACAGCCCCACATTCTTTTTCCTTTCTTTGCGTGGTAGTTAAGGAAGAAAGGGATTAGCTTAGCATCCAGAGATCCTCATTCCATTTTCTATGCAGCCATTGGAATCCCCAGATCACAAGTCTCTTAACCACCGCATAAAAGCCAAGTCAGTAAATAATAATAAACGTATGAAGATAACACGAGCGTGCGATAAGTGTCGCAAGCGTAAGGTACAGCCTTGACTTTGCGGAGGGTTGATACCTGATAAATTATAGGTGAAATGTGATGGTGTGCAACCTTGTAGTCAGTGTCGAAAATCGGAATCCCAGTGCGTCTTCGCCAAACAACCACCGAAACGTGGCCCACCTACACAGTACATCGAACTCCTTGAACAACGACTACAGCTTGTAGAGAAAGCCCTAAGAAACATAGATGGTCCTGCCCGAAAAATCCTGGAAGCGTCACTTGCACAAGACTCGAATGGAACACACGAAGAAACCCTGGATACAACAATCCAAGAGGGTAACTATAAACACTTGGGAATTGTGCTCCTCTTACGCCGCACTAGACAATCATTCCGGAACTACCGCACCATATAACCCGTTATCAACTGTAACAGATCAATTTAGCATTGATTACATGGGTCAGGCACTGTATCTAAATGATCTGAAATCCGGAGTCGAGAAAACAACAAGTACCTCAGTATTTACGGACTCCCAATCTGAAGATTCTATTGATTCGCCAGAACAGCGGATGCATTTAGCCTACGCGGATGGAACCAACGGTGAGACCATGTATGGCTTGGGAGATGTGCCTCTTTCCTTAATCGAAATTTATTTTACCCACGTTCACAACTATGTACCGATGATTCATAAACCTACATTCTGGAGACAGATCAGGAGCCAGGGAGGGGCACCTTCCAAACTACTGTTATTGGCTATGTGCGCTGTAGCTTCTCGATGGGCCGAAAAGGGTTCATCCAACGTTCCACCCGGATTCGCGTTTTACCAGTACGCGTTTGCACTTATTGACGAGTACTCGGATGCACCACGTGTATCCACGATTCAAGCACTCGTATTATTAACAAAATACCAAGAATACTACCGACGTCTCGGGTTTTTTTGTAGACCAGGGCTGTACCTTAGTATTGCCATCCGCATGTGTCATGATCTGGGACTCCCGCACTTAAAATCTTCCAATGTATCAGACGTTTGCGAGTTGGAATCAATGAAAAGAACATTTTGGATGACTTTTGCATATGACCTTCTGATCAGGTAAATTATTACATTGTTGATGAAGAAAGAAAGAAAAAGGCAAGGATCTAAGGCGTTTAATGTCAGCATCGAACAAGGTCGGGAACCTTATTTTGCAAACGTCGACTGTACGACAGAATATCCCTTCGCAACGGAAGACGAGGGACCTGTTCTCGAGGAGCTGCTAATGAAACACAACACCCTGATCCAGATAACTAAAGTCCTGGCAAATGTGTGCAAATTGTCCCGCCGTGTAGCCCAAAGGCAGCAGATACAATCCAACCAACGATCCGTAGAACAGGTGGTTGAAGAACAAGGCAGATTGTTTGTGCTACACACCCATCTTGAAACAATTCTTCGAGAATTGCCGCCCTCACTGATATATCCCCCGACGTTAGATATGGGATATCCCATTGAAAAAGGAACACTAACGGATGTTTTTGTTGGATTCTTACACATGATGTATCATTTTACGATTATCTTATTACACCGACACTACGTGCTCCACCCGTTATCAGAGACAAACGTATCGATGAAAACTTACCCACATCGCGACCTCTGTGCGGCGTCAGCATCCAATATCACTAATATTGCCGAAACCATTTTAGAAAACATGCCTGTTGACGTCTTTAGCTATCCTACCCGGGGTGTTCAGCATACTATTCACTGTGTAGCTACTGCGGCAACAGTACATCGCTATGAGATCAACATGGCACGGGATCAAGCATCAAGTGACCTCGCTCAAACACAGTATATTCGATCCCTAAATATCCTGAATCGCCTAGCGTTAGAGTCTCCTGCTGTCGAGTTCCATTCCTATTTCAAAGAAGCAGAACTCGCGCAGCAGTACGGTCAGATGGCTGTTGGCGCAACAACACCGCCATCTTATGTAGCACATACACCCAGTGTTGCGTCTTCCGGTGATCCCTCTTCAACGGCGTCCTCCCCAGATGCATTCAAACGAACTATGAAGGTTCCAAAATCTTCCAGACGATACACCGTGACAAGTGTACCGAAGCGTAACCAACAATCACTGCTACACTCGAGTGCATCACTTGTAGATCCGACACAGTTTGCGATGATAATGCAAAACTCTAATTTTCAAACCATGCCCTTGTATAACCATCACCAGCAACCTTTACCAGTGTCTTCGAATACATCCTGTGCTCCACGTGGATTGCATCATTGGTCCTACTCTCAGGAAGATCTTCGCGAGCTTCGACGTAGCCATATGAATAACATATCATCTCCCCCTCCTCCCCCTCCTCCACATTCATGGACATCGTCACGTACTTTACATAAAAGCAGCTCGATGCAATTCACCCGATCTCACGCATCCAGTACCATGAAACGCCCTTCTTCGTTATATGTATCTCTCAAACAGCAACAACAACAGCAGCAGCAGCAGAGACGTCACACTGTATCCGAACATACGTTTCAAATGGACGATACGTTACGACAGCCTTCCGTTAGTATGGATCTTTCAAAGGATCCGACAGCTATGATACTGGATACCCCTATTTCTACTACAAACACCATGGATAGTGATATTACAATGAATCCCATTTTTTCTTGGCCATTGTTTGAAGATGTACAGAAAACTGAAGGTCATGTTCCGCAATAAATATAATTATATTATGTAAAAACAAGTTTGGTACGAAAGTATCGTTTGATAATTGAGAATATTGCACCAAATATCAACGACCTTTAGTCTATCACGGCACTGACACCAATGTCGCGAAGGACACACTGATACGTAAAAAGTGAAAGCTAACATTGCCACAACCAATAAAACCGCTTCCCTCAAACGTCTTCCTTGATGTTTTAACGCGCCATTGCAGGACGGTAAGATCCGTTAGGTTTGGAACTCACTGTGTGCCACATTGATTCTGGGTTAGAAAGATTTACTATTCAGAAAAGCAAGCTCAGCCGTCACACAAGACGGCATTCTAAAATATACAAAACTTTTAGAGGAGGTTAAACATGAATTGAGCTTTCCTCGGTTATCCTCAACTATGTCAATCCATCATCTCTTTCTACCAGGAATGAAGCTATCAAATCAAAAATAGAGATTGTATCTCAGGAGCTCCATCACACCATCTTCGGTGTACCATTGATAAATTGGCTAGAGATTTGCTGACGGCGAGGAAGTCGCTGCAGTTACATATGGCCTTGGTAACTTGATTATGGAAAAAAGAACGAGATTCCGATCTCAATGGCAACGTAGATAACTCGTTCAACAATTCTATTTGTAGAAGTGTCCTTCGAAGGAGGCATCTCATTAACAGTTTTGTGTTAGAAGACGAGCAACTATAAAAAGAATATATTGCAGATGACGATAATGGCTATCAATAGTATCCGATGAACTAGTGTTAACTGTACTCCTCTTTACTACAAGCGTGTTTATATCGACAAGGATATCATCGAGTACTGCAATGACACTTTTTGGATCAATCCGTCAATGTTATTCATTTTATTTTATTAAAGAAACATACTCTAGCGTCGGTATTTTACCTGCTAGTATCTGTCTAATTAGTGCACTGCTTAGCTGAAGGAAGAGCATGATAACCAACTGCAACTATCGTCTATAAAACAAAATATTTAATACAAAACTTTATAAACGTCGGATGGCCAACTTTGACAAGTATATTACAGTGAACGCTCTACCCAGGCTATCGCGCCCATAATACTCAACGAGCACTGAAATCATAAAAATAACACTCAACTGTCGCTTTTTTTTTAAAAAATAAATAATAAATAAATTCAACATCAGTATTAGCAGCTTGCTTCCACTTTATTTATACCACTATTTGGACTATTTAAACCCAATGATCTAGAATCAGATCTCACTCGTTGATGGTAAGTGCTGAACACGCCATACCATGACGCGTCTCCCCTTTTGATATAATGGATGATATCCCTTCCACCTTTTATTTTCATTTTGCTGTTTACTGGTGCCTAACCTATTTATACCTTTGTCAGTCCGATGTATGACAAAACTACCTCGTAAGTTGAAGTACACAGACACGAAAAAGATTAATTAACCGCATGCTCCAGTAAGTAAATCAATATTCCGAGTATAAGTCAAGGTTACGAAATTAAACGCTGGGTTTAGCAAAGATAATTTTGTGCAATAACAACAATTGTCATTCATTAAAGTTATATTTTCAGAAAGTACACAAGCTCCAAAGAAAGAAGATACGAGAACACTGGATGCTGTGGTTGTTTTGCAACCGTCTAATCGCAGGACACAAAGCTTAAACAGTATACCTCAAATATCTCATACTGCACGCTTTACTGTCACCGGTGAGCATAAGCATCAATGAATTGCCACAAATATCCATCTCTGAAATCAAAAGGTAACACACAGCTCTGGGCATTTAAGACAACCAGAAACACTGGACGATTTCAGATTCAACGAAGCGGTACGACAATAAATACGGACAGAATGCCGCTGTAATCCCTAACCTCGATTCTTTTACAGCCTGTACGACGTAAGCGAGCATAATATCGCTGAATGTGTGGGTGGGTGGGTTACCAATGTACAAACCGGGCATCCGTTCCGGCCACTTTTCTCCTCGGCTGTGATCAATATGGATTTGGTGCGGTGCGGCCGCCTGCACATGAGGCAGGATACCCTCCGAAGATAGGTACAAGTCATCAACCATATCCGTGCATTTACTTAGCGAGAGTTGCTACGGACACTCATGTAATCTCCATCAAGGCGGCTACTGAATATCTTCTTAATAGAGGCTGATAGCAAATACATTCTAATGAAACTCCTGAGAACCCATAACCTGAGTGTCCATAAGCAGAGTGTTCATAAACTGAATGTCTGTGCATAAACCGAGTATTTGTCCATAGCCTGAACATTTGTCTATAACCTGAGTGTCCACCCATAACGCCCAATTTATGGATACTCAGGAATTCCTTAGCATTTGTTTACTATCAGCCTTCGTTAAGAAGTTATTTAGTAGTCGCTTGAATGGAGGTTACACGAGTATTCCTAAGCCGCCAGTCCTGAGTATACGTAGCAATTCCTTTAATTGCCATGAATGCAAGTTTTTATGCTGCTCGGGTGAATTTTGTATCGACTGAAGGGGCAAGTTGATGTAAGTTAAATATAATTCCCGCATAACTGATTTGTTGGTGACACATGTTTATTTTACCTTTAGCACAAACGTGACTCATTCCTGGATGCAACATATATCTTAAAAGTAGCTTAAAATGCCATTCAATAAACTATATGCATGATGGCTTTTTTTAAAAGGCAGATTGTAATGATATGACGTATACACTAGTTACATAGGTGTATGTAATGACAGTAATGATTTTATAAACTACTAGCCACTTCGAGCTGCATGGCTCCCGAAAACAAAACTTCAGGGTGCTTCCAAAAGAAATAGGCTCTTGAGGTTTCGTCATATTCTGACAAGCGCTTGGACCACCTATGCCCTTGACTGTATGTCCCATTTGTTGAAAATACACTTACCGTGATGCAAAAGTTTCTGCCGCTTTGAACAAAAAGTCCAAGAGCACCCAGAGCAGTAAACTAATCTTTGACGTCATTTTTCCTTTTAAATTCATCAACAAACTCACGTTCCCTTTAGAGAAAGCGAGGATTTACATGAACTAAGGTACCATCCCATGGAACAATCTCCGGGAACACCTGTTTTTGACTTTTTCTGGAGTAGCTGTTGTCAGTGCTAATATCCATAAATATATTGACTTCGGCAACACATAAATGAACGGCTATTCATGGGGTTGTCACTAAAAACGCAAATAGCATAAGGTGAATAATAATAGAAAGCTGTACATAGAACAGCGTGTGTCTTAACCATAATGCGCTCTGACCTTGGCTGCGTTGTTTACATAGGACTAGCTTCCAATGACTTCGGCTAATCTCCGGTTACTGTATCTTACCCAGTTAAAGTATGTCACCGGACATGTTGGCCCTGTTCTGAGTGGTGACGCTATTTCTTTTACGTAAATGTTTGCATAAATAATGTCCTTCCCTTAGAAACATGTGAGATACACTGCCCTCTTCTTCCCGATGCTATGGTGCCTACTAATAGCCGTTAAAGGTTCATAAAAGAATTCAAGAAATTTACTTTATCAAGGTAGATGAATTCGCTGCTAGATTAAAATTAAGTATACCCGTCTTTGCACGGCACTCGTTTCCTTCGTGGATGCACCATAACAGAGGAAAATAAATGTGTTTATCTTTCAAAGCATCACTTGATGCTTGAAAACATGTAACCAAAAATATTCTCTTTCTTTTTCAACAACATAACCGAGTACAGAAAGTTAAAAAAAAATCACGCGTGAGAAGGATCCTTGACAAGAAAAATCATGGTCTCGGCAAGACAAACAAACCTTTTCGGCCTCCCATCACCGGCACTACTGAAACAAAAGTGTGGTTTTCACTATTCATCTGAGACCATGATAATGATAGTCTCATGTTATTGGCTCGAATTTGCCCAGTTCATTAGCCACCCAATTATCATTTGCATGACAAAAAATTATCAGTAATCATTCTGAATCTGAATCGTTTGAACGGCAGTAGGTTTGTAGACAAAGTCTTTGGTGATACATGAGTGCCAAGTTGACAGGTCAGAAGAGCCAAGGAACTCAGAAAGAAGTTTCTTTCGCACTACGCTTCGCTGAATAGAGGCATATCGCGCAGCACTGTATTACCGGTTAAACCCATTTACTCATTGGTTAAACTTTTTTCAAGTCCGTAAATTGTCAGATGTTAGATGGGCGGAGAATGCAAAGGTCCGCCATAATAACTTTAATTGGGTTTTGGAAACTCCACAGTGAGCCGATGGTATAATCATATGGCTTCTTTCAAATGCGTACATGAAGTGGAACTTGCATCGCAGGAACACTGCAACATGATTGCTTTGATAAACGTTATAATTCACAATGTATATATTATATATATAGATGCACACTAAGCATCGTAGGCGCCACAGGGAAAATAGTATATCAGCTGATGAGGCAAGAACATCCAACAATGGTCTATTTATGTGTGGTATGCAAAGTCATGTACAAAAGAAAATATAAGGAGTTAAAGATATTTACAAAAGAGATACTAGAGTAGTAATGGTGGATGTTTTTGTCTAAATAGATGAAAGGTTTCCTTGGCAGATCAATGGAGTATAGAGAGTTTGGTCCTTAACGGAGATGAATTTAGGTGTTTGTTCGAGGGCAGTTTGGTTCGTGAGTGAATTGACTGATGTCGACACCACAGCCAGGACAGAAGTTGTAGTAGCCACCATGGCAAATATGGACAGGTTGTTGTTCTTGGGTAGAGGTGTTCTTATTGTTATTGATATGCTCCATAATAATGATTGCTGTTTTGTAAAGAGTAGTCTAAAAACGGAGAAGAGTGGGTATTTATATAGATGTTGCTGCGGTTGCGGAACTTTTTTCCGCTCATTACCCGAGTGGTGAACAATAAAAAAAAAAAAAGGGGAGGAGAAAAAGAAAATTTTCCATTTCTGACTCAGCGGTAATGGCTCAGCCAGGCCACAGTGGCAGGTGGCACGAATACAGACTCCGGTGAGGTTTGCGATTGGTGTGAGTCGTCCATAGCCAAATTAATTTTGCTCAGCGACAAGCTGTGCCAAGAGACTTTCAGGAAATATTTTAGCGTGACACCGCAAGAAGCCAACGTGGCCAACTTTTGATACTTATTTAGCAAACTCGGCTATCTCATGGTAGTGGTTGACAGCAAAAGTGGTTTAAGCTTTTTATTTCTATTTTTACCACTTGTTCTTTCCCCCTTTCTTCTTCTTCTTTTTGTTTGCTGAGTTCTTAGTTGTTGTGTTCGGCGATGTCTGTTGTTTTGTGGAAGCAGATTCTCCGGATGAAATATTCGGGTGGCCGGCAATATTCGCACTTCCTGTACCACCAATTCCTCCACCTGCCGCGGCGACACCTTGCGGACCTTTATTTGCGGCTTTTTTATTCTTACCCTTGGCCCGATATGTTGACCGTTCGCGTTTCGGAAGCCAACGTTCCGGATCAGGAATTTGATTGGGATCAAAATTTTTGGGTAACAATGGGTTTCTCTTCTTTTTCGTCTTTGGTTTTTGGATTCGTCCGCTGTTATAACATAAGTTAGCATATGTACATATAGATACGTGTCATTCTCTTTGACTATTACCTCTTGGCCTCTTTTCTGACATAACCACGCTTCAGGCCGGGAACGATTTGTTCCAGAGCGTCAACATCCACCTGACTCATATGCAATTGCAAAAGTGTCTTATTCATCGCAATGACCCGTTTTTGATATGGTTTGAGCTTTGTCTGAGCTTCTTGGCTTGACGCCGTCTTTAGCTTAGCTGCTGCATCATTCAAGTCTCTTGCTTTTTCTATCGCAACCATGTTGTTGGCAACAATGGCATTGATACTCTCGTCCTTCACTCTGAAGGTGTATAAGGTTCGCATTCGTTCTGCTATCATCTGATACTACTTACCTTGAGCTCACCACCGATTCATATATTTCCGTTGCTTCCTCTAATCGGTTTTGCAGCTGATATGTATATGCTAGCTGGGTTGCAATTACAGCCAGCTCCTCATCAATCTCTTCATGTGACATGTCTGTTCCTGCAAGTCTAGCATTGCATTGTTCTATTCTTGTCAGTCTATCAATTTAAACAAACGGCCACTTACTTCGAGCTTTCTCCAAATTATCACGCGCCTTATCCAATTCCCCAAGTCCAAGGTATACAGATGCGGCGTTGTACGCTATTTCGTACAGACCCAACCCGGACGTTCCACCAATTTCAATGTTTTGGCCAGCTCCCGGTTGAGAAAATAAAACGCCAGCTTTAGCTGCCAGCAAGTTCACCTGTATCTCGCCATACAGACGGTCATTTTTGTCGGTTGACTTTAATAGTGATTCATACACTTCGACAGACTCGCGGTATCGGTCTTGTGAATATAACTAAGAATATAACATGTTAATTCTTTCGTTCCGAACAAAGAAGTATTCCTACCAATTGTGCTTCCAAGAACAACAACCCAGGGCTGCTCTGGCTTTGTTTTTTGGTTTCATCCAGTAAGGTTGCTGCAAGATGCAGTTGATTGGTACGGTAATAGCAGTAAATTTTCTCAAAACTCAAAGCGGCATCATCTTGAATGCGTTCCATGGCTGCAAGAGCTTCGGCATACTTCTCAAGACGAATCAGAGTGACAATCCGGCAATGCAACGCGTCCTGATCCTTTGGGTTGAGTTTAATCAATTTGTTGCAAATGTCCAAGCTCAGTTCATCATCGTAATCGTCAACAGCTGTCTTCAGCTTATTGAAAAGATTCGTCGTTTCTTCAGATTCGGTAGACGCCATGACCAAGCAACCGAAACTACAGGTGACTTTGCGTTGGGGATGAAAATAATTTTGCGTTACTTGAAATTGGATTTTGCTCCAACCAATGGCTGGCAAAGCTTTTTGAGTTACCAGCGTGTACAGTTCCGCTAGGATTAGAGGATCATATAGACGATACACTCACACAGCAAATAGCGAAGCTGTTCGACTTGGTTATTGAGGAAGGGCTGACAAAAAAAGGAGGCCTTGATTACTGGTACAAACGTCCAAACGTTTAAACTGCTCAACATTACGTCAAAATATATAACAATGATGAAGAAAGGCGTTTGCCTGGTGTTTAAAGGAAGTCCCCTGTTCGACACTACGGTAAGTTGACTGATATCCACTCCCAATTTCTTCTAGACTATGTTGAGAAGAACCCAACTTCCATTTTGACTGACATAAGGAGAAATCGCTGTGAAGCATTTTAAGATTTAACTATATCAGACTCGGCGCTACATGGCCACTTAATCAATAAATGCTGTTTGATGTTGAAAAAGCTAGATAAGCTGCCTGCAGGAAAGGGAGTTACTATCACGATACTAGGCGCTGTTTCCGAAGCTGGAGCGATAGATGTATCGGTAAGGAAACCTGAAGCAGACTCCACGTCCAGGCATAGAAAACTCGATAGGAAAAAAGCAAGGAAGTCAGTGGATGAATTGGCACACGAACGGCACACTATCTGTCTTACATGCATCAAAGGAAAAAGAAAAGTGGATACCCAATGAGATACCTTCTCACTTTACATTCTGGAGCTCTGATTCTTTCGATTTCTTTCTAAAAGCATGTGAATGGGTAACCAAGTTTTTCTACGAATTCGCATACCTTTGTAAGATGATGAATATGCGCATTATCTGTAATGGTATAGGTAATTTTTATATTACTTATGTTTATTATATTAAGTGTTTGTCACAAGAAACAAAGAAAATGACCCATTACACATATACGGTAAATATGTCTCAAATTGGCTTCGAAGTGTGTCCCAAGAATATAGAATTGTCTCAGACAAAAAGGTACTCTCTTGCTGAATGCCTGCTCTATTTTGGTTCCTTTAGTGTGTGACGTTATCTCAAAGGATCTGGTGGTTAATCATCTAAACTTATGCTCTGATTGACTGGAACTTCTTGACGTACGTACTGTTTCAGAAATGATGTTCAAAAAATAACTAGGAACCTCTTTCTTTAAAAATGAGAATACATGTTTGAGTATGGGGTAAGTGAACTGAAGGCTATTGAACCGAGCTTTACTCATGCATTTCTTTATGTATGAGTTCTCCCGTTGTAATTATTCATTCGTAAAAGCAGTACGTATGCTGGAAAGTGACTGCGCGAAATGATAAAATGTTATTAAAAGCAAAGTTGGGATGTTATTCAAATACGAACATCTTCCTCAACTATACTTCACCTTTTCCTCTGACCATGCAAGATCCTATTTCTTACGTATTTATCGAGCTGTTATCATCATTATTCCTGTCAGTGAACATATTGATTTATTCACCCTTGCTGTACGTGCCAAGCGGGCATGATTAGTATTTTATCAATAGTTGATGGTTTTTATACTGATGCTATGCGTCCAGAGTTCGCACTCACATTACAAGATCGAGTCCGATAACTATCAGGGTTTCTTAGAAACGTTATCGTGCGAGCCCAAATGTTTGTAAACGCATACATTATTAGCTATGGGAGGTAGAAATACCTTCGTACATTTATTCCCAAGACTTCTGGTACTCGATAACACAGCTGGTTATGAGTATTCCCGTTTCGAATGACAACCCACGTATCCCTGCAAACTTGCCCGGTTATTGGAGCGAATTCTGTATGCAACATTGTAATATCATTTTTCCACGGAATGATTTTACTGCCTACAGCGATGCTCTCGCGGCGGCGTGTATCACTTGGCGCAATACATACACAATGACGTAGCTGAAAATGTTTAATAAAGGGTTTGCGGCTTTATCATACACAAACTTCAAAAGCTTGTTTCTGTAAGTTCCTACGAAAGACGTTTCTCTATATAGCTTACATAACCTTTTCCATTAATTTTTTAGTGAATGTAGTGATTGCTTAATGTGGAAAAAAGTGAAAAAGTAGTGATCACTCAATTTTACCGCTTTCAGCGGCCACTCAATTTTAAAGAAACGCAGAAAAAGTGTGGAAGTAGTGATTGTAGATTATTCTCTTTATTCAATAAAATAGTCTTTACAATTCTACTAAAGTACCCTATTCTTTTACTTGTATCAATTTACAAACCTTGCTAAAAAGACTTTTGGTACAAGATATCTTTTCTATAATATCTGTCTTGAACGTAAATAAAGAAGTGGTATAATCTATCCTTCCAATCAAAAAAGGAAATCTAGTACCTATAGCAAGCGAGGGATTTGTCGTATACAAATAAAAGTAAATTGCTATCGTACAAAAGCAACTTTACCTTTACAAAAAAGAAAACGGCTTTAATCTCGTAACAAATGTAAAGAATAAGAGTTAAACGGAAAAGTAACTTACAGAAAGTCATTATAGCGTCATCGTTACAAAAGAAGGCATACCGGCTGAGTTTCTTAAAATTAAGTACTGTTAGAGATGACAATTACTTCGATGCAACCGATGAATCCGCAAGATAAATGTGCCAACAGTAGTCTATTGGCAGAGGTAGAGAATAGCGACGCCAAGCTCCTATTTTACGGGTAATATAATCGACCGTAATGAGCTAGTAGCTTATCTCAAGTCTTGAAAAAAAAAAAAAAGGGGAGATTTTCAAAGCACAGAGACATTGCCAGAGCTAATGTAGACGGGTTAGTAAATGTACCTACATACATAACGAATTCAGTATAGAAGATAAATAACATAGTACTTACAAACAATTCGCTGGACATTAGATGACGCTGTTGTATTGAAGTAAAAGTAAATGTTGCTGATAGAATGCTGTCAAGTTGGTACGAACAAGGGTACTGTATATCCTTTATAGAACGGATACGCCGATTGTAACTGAGTTTGACATTTGTATGTGGATACCAGCTGTGGATACCACAGACGCTTTGGAAAATGAAGTGAAAAAAGGGAATGCAACTTTTTTAGTGCAATTCCCTGAAATGGTCTTTATTGGCTGAATGACAGTGTACTTCGACACAAGTGTCGCTACGCTTTTTTATAACAGTCTTTTTCACTTCATTACCTTTTTTTTTTTTTTAAATAAAGATGTACGTAGTCTTTTTTATGAGTAACTAAAAAGCGAGCGATCTTTTTTTTATTTTTTTTTTTTTGGTGTAAGTGAATAAAAAAGGGTCGCTCACTTTTTTTTTGTATCAGCGAAAAAGAAAAGTTCACTAAAAAAAGTGATTTTCATCGACTTTAGTGAAAAAGTAGTGAAAATCGCTCTTTTTAATCACTTCACTTTTTTTAGTGAACTCTGTTACCATACTGGTTTTTTTTTTTTTTTACATGGCAACGTGGAAGTGACGTTGAACCAGTGACTGTTGAGAAGGGAGTAACTGTATAACCAGCACCGGCCTAAAAAAAATTCGCACCGAAAAGTATGGATCAGATGTCAAGGGCGTGCGGTACTGTTTTTGGCGAAAAAGGAAATGACGAAAATGATTGGTTTGTCCGGAGGACGGTTTTCAGAACTTTCCATATTCGGGTTTTTTTTGAATTAAAAAAAAGGTCACTGTATTATTTAATTTTTTTATTAACAAAAGGTTTATATTTTTGTCCCGAAATTTGGTTAGACACACCCAAAGAATATGTAAGGAAGGATGAAGGGCGAAGAGACCCATTACGTGCGGAGTATTCCTCACGCTTATTTGAGCATCATAAACGCTAGGAAAAGTTGTAAAAAGGTTGCCGTTGGTATCCTTTCATCATCCTGAAAAAAAACGGCATCAATCTATTTATCAAAAAAAAAATATGGCATCAATCTGTTCATCTAAAAAAAATTAACTGTATTAATCCAAAAAACTAAACGGCATCAATCCAGCTACCACGAGAAATCAAAACGGCAACAAATCGACTACCACCAAAAATAAACGGCATCAATCCAGTTACCACGAGAAAGCAGGACGACATCAAATCGACTACCAGAGAAAACAAAACGACATCAAATCGACTGCCACGAAAAAATAAATGGCATCAATCCATCTATCCAAGAAAAATAAAACGGCATTAATCCATTTACCAAAAACATAGATCGCATCCATCCATTTACGAAATAAAATATATGGCATCAATTTATTTACCAAAACAAATATTGGCATTAACCCATTTACCAAAAGATAGTAAACGGCATCAATCAAATTACCAAGAAAAAATCTATGGCATCAATTCATTTACCGAAACAGTATATAGTACCGGTCCTTTTACCAAGGAAAATATTGGCATCAATTTTGGTACCAAGAAACATAAATGGCATCTATCCATTTATTCAGAAAAATTAACGGCATCAATCTATATACCAAACAAAAATTATGGCATCAATCTAACTACCAATAAAATAAATGGCATCCATCCATTTATTCAAAAAAAATTAACGGCATCAATCTGTGTACCAAACAAAAATTATGGCATCAATTTAACTACCAATAAAATAAATGGCATCCATCCATTTATTCAAAAAAAAATTAACGGCATCAATCTGTGTACCAAACAAAAATTATGGCATCAATTTAACTACCAATAAAATAAATGGCATCCATCCATTTATTCAAAAAAAAATTAACGGCATCAATCTGTGTACCAAACAAAAATTATGGCATCAATTTAACTACCAATAAAATAAATGGCATCCATCCATTTATTCAAAAAAAAATTAACGGCATCAATCTGTGTACCAAACAAAAATTATGGCATCAATTTAACTACCAATAAAATAAATGGCATCCATCCATTTATTCAAAAAAAAATTAACGGCATCAATCTGTGTACCAAACAAAAATTATGGCATCAATTTAACTACCAATAAAATAAATGGCATCCATCCATTTATTCAAAAAAAAATTAACGGCATCAATCTGTGTACCAAACAAAAATTATGGCATCAATTTAACTACCAATAAAATAAATGGCATCCATCCATTTATTCAAAAAAAAATTAACGGCATCAATCTGTGTACCAAACAAAAATTATGGCATCAATTTAACTACCAATAAAATAAATGGCATCCATCCATTTATTCAAAAAAATTCACGGCATTAATCTGAATGCCAAACAAAAAATTATGGCATCAACCCAACTGCCAATAAAATAAATGGCATCAATCTAACTGCCAATAAAATAGATGGCATCAATCTAACTGCCAATAAAATAAATGGCATCCATCCATTCATTCAGAAAAATTAACGGCATCAATCTGTGTACCAAACAAAAATTATGGCATCAATCTAACTGCCAATAAAATAAATGGCATCCATCCATTCATTCAGAAAAATTAACGGCATCAATCTGTGTACCAAACAAAAATTATGGCATCAACCCAACTGCCAATAAAATAAATGGCATCAATCTAACTGCCAATAAAATAGATGGCATCAATCTAACTGCCAAAAAATGGCATCAATCTGTGTACCAAATAAAAATTATGGCATCAATCCGACTACCAATAAAATAAATGGCATTCATCCAGCTACCAGAAAAAGTGAATGGCATTGATCAAGCTAGCAACGACATGTCCGTATATAGCCATGGCATCAATAAATGGTCATGTTTAATACCGTATTACATGCTGTTGAGCTGAAATAAAAAAATCTGTGGTAGGCTGGTTGAAATTCATTGGCATACAAAAAGGGTTCGCCACATTCATGCATGCAGTGGCACTTTGGTCTGCAACGCGATGTAAGTTGGCTGTAAGTCCAACATGACATCGTAGCTATTGTGTGTATGTTTTGCTGGAGCATTATGAGGTACGGGAGCTGTGATTGTCTGGTTTAAAGGGCAAGCAAACCAGATTGTTCAGCTTTCTCAGTACTCATAGTGGAAGTGCGGAGGGTGGGTGTATGCCAATGACTATTCATACCGATGATCTCTGGTAGTGGTTAAAAACTGTCGTAATCCAGTGTGGGACCATATCCTAGAGAGATATTGATAGTTGGCTGTTGGTCAAACGATTCAAGGCAATGCAAGACCACTTCTTTGGCTTCGTAAGCCAAAGTCGTTAACCACATTGGCTAAATAAAAAGCCCTACTTCAACAGTAGCTGTTTTGTGGAATGCAAAAATGTGAGTTGCATACAATCCACTAACAGTCTTTCTAGTGCATCCTAATAATTTGTTCTGTAAAGAACATTTGGCTTAGTGCTCCAGGAACTGAAAGGCTATGGCTAGGTATCAAATCGCGGTATAATATACCATAAGTCGACTTGATAGTAATGATGCCATGGCCTGAATGGGAATGGTAGTCATAGTCTGCTAGGGAAATGTCTTCTGCAAAGACATTTGTCGTTGGTTTCATTAGCACTCACTTGTTTCGGCATCAGGCTTGGTTAAATCGTTTATATAATATCTGGTTTCCATACGGAACATTGACTATGCACTACTCTGGTCCTTTGACGAGTGCAGTAGGACCCTATCCAGTCGGGGTGTTACACCAGAAGCGGCTGTTCTTTAGACTTTGCTGTAGCTCCGAAACAGAGATAGTCATAGTAGGGAAGGGGGAGCGTCTTTTGTCAGGGCATTCGTTCTGGCATTAGGCCGGGTAGAGTGAGATGAGCGTCGTTTGGTTCCATACGGAACGGCTTTCTAAGCATTCCATAATCAAATAGACTATGGCTAGGTACTATTAGGTAACGGTATATTATACTGTAAGTCAACTTGGTATCTACGACGCCATGGTTTGGATGCGTATGGTAATCTTAGTCTGGTAGGGACACATTGTTGCATAACATAGATGGAGGCTATGTACCAGTACCTCCACGTGGTAGCCTCCGGATACTTTGGCTATGCCAAAGGCAAAATCTGGTATAAATTGTTAATGGCTTGCTAAAGAGCATCACATATAGTGCAGCCATTTGCAATATATGCATTACAATCATTTTAACTGACAATCAATATACTATACTGTTAATTACAGTAGAAAAAAAACTTTAGTAGTGGATCTCTAGGCTCTCGCATCGATGAAGAACGTAGCAAACTGCGATAAGTAGTGTGAATTGCATCAGTGAATCATCGAATTTTTGAACGCACCTTGCACTCATTGGTATTCCAATGAGTACACCTGTTTCAGTATGGGAAAGAAACCACAGTCATATCATTTATATCGGGATTCCCGATTATTTATATCGGTATCTGATATGGCTGGACTTGGGTTATTTGCATAGAGCTGCAAGTAGCCTTGAATACAAAGATGCTATTGAGGAGAGTCACGTTGACATTTGATGATTCAACTGCATCGGTATAGCAAGCTATTGATTGTTATACCAGGGCTTGTATGTGCCGTCTGAAATCAGGTGGGAGTACCCGCTGAACTTAAGCATATCAGTAAGCGGAGGAAAAGAAACTAACAAGGATTCCCTTAGTAACGGCGAGTGAACAGGGCAGAGCTCAAAGTTGGAATCTGTCTGGCTTAGCCAGATCGAATTGTAAACTTTAGAGTCGTTATCCAGATCAGCCGAGTAAATAAGTTCCTTGGAATAGGACATCATGGAGGGTGAGAATCCCGTCTTTGGCTTGAGCAATGATCTTTTTGTGATGCGACTTCAACGAGTCGGGTTGTTTGGGAATGCAGCCTTAATTGGGTGGTAAACCTCACCTAAAGCTAAATATTAGCGAGAGACCGATAGCGAACAAGTACCGTGAGGGAAAGATGAAAAGAACTCTGGAAAGAGAGTTAAAAGTACGTGAAACTACTAAAGCTAAAGCGTTTAAAGCTAATATGGCTAGTCTTACTTCCAAACCCAGTTGTAAGTCTAAATGCCTCCCAACAGCAGTTTATGGTGCAGGAAAAAGATGCTGACAGTGCATCGTCAAAGGCAACGAACGCTCGTATCCCTATATTAGATGGCCAAGGGGTGCTGACATATCGTTTAGTTTGTCAAACTGGCTAGTACGCCAATGTGGTATTGAGGTTCATTCAGCGTGCGGCATTGAGTAGGAAAGCTGTTTACTCGATAGGTCGCAGGTCAGCATAGAAACGCAATACTGTACCATAGATTGAGGACTGCAGCGAATGCCTTTGGCTTTAGCCGTAGATTGCTCAGGCCATTAGATCATGTTATGGTCTATTTGGGTTGACTCGGTCTGCTGGCTTCTTATTCGCTTAGGTTGTTGGTATAAAGGCTTTAAATGTCCCGTCTTGAACACGGACCAAGGAGTTCAACATGAGTGCAAGTATTTGGGTGCTAAACCCATATGCGAAATGAAAGTGAGTTAGTATAAATCCCTTGAGGAGGCAATACGGCCCGGCATTGAAGTTTTATACGGAAGTGACCGAGGTAAAGCATTCATGATGAGACCCGAAAGATGGTGAACTATACCTGGATAGGGCAAATCCAAAGGGGACTTTGGTGGTGGCTCGTAGCGGTTTGACGTGCAAATCAATCGTCAAATCTGGGTATAGGGGCGAAAGACCAATCGAACCATCTGATAGCTGGTTCCTGCCGAAATTTCCCTCAGGATAGCGGAAACTCATGGGCAGTTTTATGCGGTAAAGCCAAAGAATTTAGCTCTGAACACTCCGTGTTTAACCTATCTCTCTGCCCTTTAATCCATAAGACAGCTTTCTTTCGTAATTGAAGTTGGCTTTGAATGCCGAGTTTCTAGTGAGCCGTTTCTGGTAAACAGAACTGGCAATGCGGGATGAACCGAACGCAAAGTTAAGGTGCCCAAATACATGCTCAAAGAAACTACAAAAGGTGTTGATTTGTCTTGACAGCAGGACGGTAGCCATAAAAGTTGGAACCCGCTAAGAAGTGTGTGACAACTTACCTGCCGAATGAATTGGCCCTGAAAATGGATGGCGCTTAAGCATGTTACCGATACTTTGCCATCATGGTATAAGCGAAATCATGATGAGTAGGCAGGCGTGGAGGTTTTTTAAACTGTTAAGAAGCCTTGGGTGTAAACCTGGGTGAAACAGCCTCTAGTGCAGATCTTGGTGGTAGTAGCAAATATTCAAATGAAAACTTTGAAGACTGAAGTGGGGAAAGGTTCCTAGGCAACAGCATTTGACCTAGGGTTAGTCGATCCTAAGACATAGGGAAACTCTGTAAAGTACTTTGCCATTTCATTTGGCTACTTGTCGAAAGGGAAACCGGTTAATATTCCGGTACCTGAATGCAGATTTTATGCGGTAACGCAAATGAATTTGGGGACATCAGTATGGATCCTGGGAAGAACTTTCTTTTCTTTTTAACAGTCGCTTTGACCATGGAATACAGTTTAGCTGTAGATATGGTGAAAGCCCTGGTAGAGTACAGCACTTGTGTTGTATCCGGTGCATTCATAATGGTCCTTGAAAACCCAAAGGAAAGAATAAGTTTTGCATCAGGTCGTACTCATAACCGCAGCAGGTCTCCAAGGTTAAAAGCCTCTAGTTGATAGAACAAAGTAGATAAGGGAAGTAGGCAAATTGGATCCGTAACTTCGGGATAAGGATTGGCTCTAAGGGTTGGGCAAGTTTGGGCCTTTGATCTAGGTCATTGGAATCCGGCTTGTAATTGACAACCAACTTGGAACTGGCACGGACAAGGGGAATCCGACTGTTTAACTAAAACATAGCATTGCGATGGCCAGAAAGTGGTGTTGACGCAATGTGATTTCTGCCCAGTGCTCTGAATGTCAAAGTGAAGAAATTCAACCAAGCGCGGGTAAACGGCGGGAGTAACTATGACTCTCTTAAGGTGCCAAGTGCATTGCCATCCGTGGCGTGCATTAATTGGATTAACGAGATTCCCACTGTCCCTATCTACTATCTAGCGAAACCACAGCCAAGGGACGGGCTTGGCACAATCAGCAGGGAAAGAAGACCCTGTCGAGCTTGACTCTAGTTTGGTATTGTAGAAAGAGGTGGCCGTTCTAAGAGGAAGTGGGAGCTGGTATGTTACGTACTGGCGACGGTGAGACACCACTACCGCCGCTAACTTTCTACTAAGATAATCAAGTGGGAATACTTTCAAGTATTATCTACCCAAGTTATCGACAGTGCCAAGTGGGGAGTTTGGCTGGGGCGGCGCATCTGCGAAATAGTAAGCAGATGTCCTAAGGGAGACTCAGTGAGGACAGAAACCTCACGTAGAATAAAAGGGTAAAAGTCTCCTTGATTTTGATTTTCAGTATGAATACAAACCATGAAAGTGTGGCCTATCGATCCTCTATGCCCAAAAGGTATTTGGCTAGAGGTGTCAGAAAAGTTACCGCAGGGACAACTGGCTTGTGGCAGCCGAGCGGCATAGCAACGCTGCTTTTGTGATTTGATATCGGCTCTTCCTATCATACCGAAGAAGCGTTCGGTAAGCGTTGGATTGTTCACCCACTAACAGGGAACTTGTGCTGGTCTTAGACCGTCGTGAGACAGGTCGTTTTATACCTACTGATGATACTGTATCGCAACAGCAATTGAAGTTAGTACGAGAGGAACCTTTCAGTCAGATCACTGGTACTGCAGTTGGTCGAACGGCCAATGCTGCAAAGCTACATCTGTTGGATAATGGCTGAACGACTCTAAGCCAGAATCCAGTCTAGAAACGATGCAACCATACGTTTAGGCAAAAAGTACAAATAGGCTTTTTTGCTGCTAACTATAATTTGGCTTGTGGTGGCCACCGTTGCGGCCCCTCCGTGGAAAATATGGGGATGTTGCAATTGGGGGTCATTGCGGGCTTTCATGATAATGCAATGCTAAAACGTTAGAAATCGCATGCAAACGACATGAAGTGGACGGGGTATTGTAAGTGGTAGAGTGGCCTCTGTTGCTGCGATTCACTGAGATTAAGCCCTTGTCATCGAATTTGTTCCTTTCAGGAACACATCCAATACAACGCTTTTACAAAGAAATAAAAACTTTGTGATGGATCAGTCAAGTTGCCAGGAGGTTGACGCGTCTCGATACTTTTTTTTGCTAGTTCGGAAATGGATAAGACAAGTTCAAGCATGGTCAACGTCATAGCTGACATTTCTAAGAAACAGTGTGGCACATATTTGTTTAATCTCAGTAATGAACGTTTTTATTTCGATAGTAGAAAACGTGGAAGAATAAAGTCAAGCCCATAGTACCTCGAGCCTGCTGCCAGTCTAGAACAATTTTAGACACTATTTTTTGTAGTTTATCTCGTTTGATTGTAAACATTAACACCAAGGGCCCTCACACTGTGCTTATCATGAAAACTATTTTTCTTTCGATTGTTCATCCTGCCTACGTACAAAGCTTAACAACGCAGTAAGCACAACTAATAAAAAATGAAATTGAGGGCTAAGTGTTTATAATACGGCCGATAGGCAACCTATTGTATCAAAACGAAAATCAAAGGGACGTGATGTTTTTTATTGATCTTTCCTTGTGCTGTTTAAATGTTTCCATAGTGCTTGCGGGTAATGGCGGAATAGAGGAGTTTATAGATATCTTTAGATGATCCTTTACTAGATCGGTGTTCTCATGTTCATCCTGATTAATTCAGTTATTCTATGTGCGCTTATGATCTCAGCGACAGATGGAAGAAACTGAGATGCATCTAGAATCCATATCTAATGAAGTAATCACCGTTAGACCTATAACCATGTTCAGACTTGTTGTATAATTACTGTATAGCAATGTAAACATGTCGGATACGACACACATGTTGTAATTAAATTGATAACTGATATCTCATTGTAGCACTCGTCGCTTTGGCGTCAAGTTTCGCGAACGCCCGAAGTCCCAACGTGGCAACTTTCTTGTTTATGGTCTTCTTCCAAAGCAATACACATTCCCAAGAAGGCTTGAATACGATTCCTTTTGGCATTAGACCACCAAAACTGCTAACATAACGTGATAGAATACTATAGAATATACATACAAGGGGTATTTGTAAAAAAAAAAAAAAAAAAAAAAAAAAAAAAAAAGAAGAAGAGGAAGAAAAGAACACTATCGACCTTATTCGTATTCGCGTCTATCATCCTTTGGCGGTCTTGTGTCGTCATTTCATATCCAGGACTGATGCAACAATACAAAGGTGCAACAATGACGCAACAAAGCACTATGTTATTATGCAATATCACGGGCGTCTTAGCAATTCCATCATTTGTAAATCTCTCGAGGGAAGGTTTGATATCTGTAAAACTAATACAACCTAACTTTTGATGTGCTATTTTTATTTACACATTCCTACATCATTAGCGGCAAAACCAATAAACAGATAGTGGAAGAACTTTGAGGTGTTCACGTTGATGTGACGATATTGTAAGAAAAGAAAATGAAGTACGATAGCGTGATTGTGGTACACAGTTAATTGTAGATATTCAAAGGTTGTCAGCAAGTCTCGGCTCTGGAGAGACGCAAAGCTTTTCCTTCAACTGAGCAACCGTCGCAAGCCTCTCCCCCTAGCAAGTCAATTGGAACCGCAAATCGAAAGTAACGACAAATTGATCAAGGAGATAGAGGAAGAAATCAACCCAGTCGGCAAAAAGTCGCACAAACTGGAAAAATAACGCATGGACTGGAGCAAAACTGCCTGTGGATATACCCGTCCAAAGCATACAAACACCTGAAAGAAGTCCGACAAAAGATTCGTGCCAAGCAGGCTGCCGCAATCGAAGTAGAAGACAGACTCAAGCAGACTCGCAGACAGCAGTGCTGCCTCAACAAGGTGAAGCAGGGTCTAGAAAAGAAAGACAAAGGCAAGGGAAAAGCCAAAACGGGTACAAGCAAGCGACAGCCAACAAGACGCAAGCAGCGGAAGAATAAGAGAGCGCGAAAGCTCCCAGATAAGGTGGTGGTTACAGAAGGCAACGTCCGGCAGGTAATACAGTGCTTATCAACATAACTGGTGAACTTATTGGCTATATCATTAGATGACTCCCGCTGCCAGAGAGCTCTTTGCCAAGGAGGCTGTGCCTATTTGTGGTGTCGATCCGGATATCAGGACAACAGGAACCATATTCATCTCCACTTCGGAGGATATGGTACAGCGAGTCCGCTCCATCTGCCGAGGATCAAATATGCAAGGTTTTCCAGACGAGCATCCTAGTTAGAAACTGCGAGCATCGACGGTCAACCGCCTTAAGCACTCAAATAAGCATCGCCATCGAAGAGAGCGAGCTAAACAACAAGAAAAGGAAGGCATGGCTCCAGAGTAGAGGAGGATCGAGCGGAAGAAGCGCACAAGAGAGCTGCGGACACTCAAAACCTACCCACCGCTCGCGGATGGCGAACGGCAGCGCTTCCCGGATGGGTTGCCAACCAAGCCTGTAGTCCACTTCTATGGTTACCGGTAACCCATCAACTCGATGATCAAAGGCCATGCTCTCAGGGAAACGAAACTGTTGTATCGTCTTGTCACAAATAAGAAAGTGTATCCAGAAAAGCACAAAGATACGGTGAGACTCCTGTTTATTTCTGGAAGAAGATTATTGTTTACGAACTGCCTCTAAACGATTAAAATAAAAATCTCTTTCTGAACGGAGATTGTTCATCTGGAACAACTCCAATAACTGCTTGATATGAGGATCGCTTATTTAACTGATGTTACATGCTATCAGAATACAACAGAAACGACTACGGCAGGAACAACGGCGAAATGGCATAGTCGCTATCGTAGACGAGTTCAATACAAGCAAGACATGTCACTGGTGCCTCAAGCCGTGGTAGTTGCAGAAGTATCGAACTCCTGAGGGACGAATCAGAAGAAGCAACGGCACCGTCTGCTGTATCAATCCTCATTGTCCCAGTTTTTCTTGAGGTCGCAGCACAATGGCTCGCGATATGAACGCAGCGAGGAATATCTCATCGAAAGGCGTCTCCATGGTGGTCTCTGCAGACAGAAGTCCACTTGCGCCGTTCAATTCCTAACACACGAGCACATACAAGCTCGATCAATAATTTGCAGGCCAAGCAAACCCGGTTCGGCATGTGCAAGGCCCGGAAGGGTACTTACCTGGTAAGTCATATTCCCAGATTTGAAACATCAAATTTAAAGACCTTCATTTTGTAGATACCCCGTAGGAGTAACCAATAAACTTATTAGTAGCCTGACTTGCACAGGCAAATGACGACGTTACAAGTGGGACACGCCGATTCCCGAAAAAACAAGTGGCAATCAAATTATTGTTAGGATGGAGTGTCGCTAGTAATCCCAAAATAAAAGATCCCAAGGCTAGGTTAGATATTCTATGCTATTTTTTGTTGTCGTTTGACAAACAGACAAAGCTAGTAATAAATTATTAGATGCCTATTGATAAAAAAAAACCGATGGCTGTACAGGAAACGGACAGTAGTAACGGTTGATTTGCGCAGACCCATGACTTGACACTCTTGATATAATTGATACAACGCGTCTAACCGCGAACCTTTCGTTCACAATATCGTCCAGACTGAGAAAGTCCTAGTGTAAAGAATTATCCCGTAAACCAGTCCTATCACAGTTTTCGCGCAACGCACAGTCACCTGCAAAATCCTAGCCAAATTTCGCTCTTCGCTTTTGCCGTGCAATAAGAGATGAGCTACGAATCAAGAGGCTACAGATCGCGACACGAAGGTATTAATCGTTATTGCTTCACTTCACGAATTTAAATATTATGCATTTGATAATAGGCAATCGTTACAGAGGATCTGGCGCTGGAGGTGGATCTCGGCACGGCAGAGGTGTGTACGAGTAGTGAAACAACTTCATTTAAATAATGCATTGTATAGATGACAGGAGAGGATACCGACATAATTCCAATCGTGCAGCGTCCCCCGCAAAAGACGAGGAGATGGAAGATATTGAGGTCCGGCTTAAGGGTCTCATTATTAAAATCGGTGACAAGGTAACGCGTTTACAAGTGCACTTTAACTCCACTCACAATGGCTAGATCTCGCCTGAACTGCAAGTCAATCTTAACAAAATGAAGAATATTTTGGATAATGATTATTCCAAGTATCCATCCACGGTACAGGAAACGTTCAAAGCTTGGTAAAACGAATGTCATTTGATCAGCACAGTTCCCTAAAGACAGAGATAGTATTTGCGACATTCCTGCCAAAGCTCCTGTATACGCGACACTTTTAGGTCTTCTGAATGTTTGCAACCATGAAGTGGTTGGTAAACTCATGGATGAATTCAATGCAATGTTGCAGGATATCATTGAGCGATCGGAGTGGTTTAAGCTCAAACAGCTTCTTCGATTCTATGGCGAGCTAGTTAATGTCAACGTGATTTTGCCCACTGTGTATTGCACATTAATTAGTAGTTTACTAGCGGGCTTGGACGAACCTCGACAACTAAGAGTAAGATCAACGGTTTCATACCTATACATATTAACACCATAGCAGCGTCGCTTAGACTGTATAGTTTACGTTATTTTGTCAACATTACCTTGGGTAAGTTGCTATTTGCTTGGCATACGTTGTAACGAATTTGTAGAGTGCCAAAGAACTCTATGAACGTAACCCATCCGATCTTGAGGAAATCATCAACAAGATTGGTGCGTATATGCAGCGTCGCGGGAAAATCGCGCAATTGAGTATTCTGCGGCAATATCAAAACAATGATCTTGCTCCACCAGAGGATGTAAGCATATTCAGCTTCTCGGTCAATATCATTCAGTCGCATTAATTTTTGTGTTTAAAGCCTCTTGTCGACTTGTGGTCTCTCATTCAAAAATTACAAGCAGACGGTTGGGAGGTATGCAACGTTTACAGTATTTAGAGATTCTAAATAACCTCTTCTTTTTATTTTATTTTATGAAAGGTGCCAGTTATTCCCAAGCCGCACAAGTGGTTTGACAATGAGTTCAACTCTGCACTCCAGGTATTTCTGTCTTAAAAAAAACAAGACGATCTCACACGGTATATGAATAGCACGATCTTCCAGCGTTTACGCTTCCGGTCCATTCTGAAAATGTAGAATATATTGCTCCTCAAACTATGCTGAAGATATGTGTGGATGATGCTGGCCGTGTAAGTGGAGCTGCTTTCAGTATTTAGTTCTGTACTAATGGAGATCGTATCAGTCACTTCCAAGCGTTCCGAACCACAACAGCCTTGAGTATTTTATCTTGAGCGATGTGATTACAGATACGATTCGCATTTTCGAAGCAAACCGTAAAGAATGCGCAAAATATCTTCTGGGAATTTCGCAAAGCTTTGAGCCTGGTTACTTCCGTACATCGCCTGCGTCCTCAGAAGTCCGGGACCGAGATTCTCGAACGGATGAGGATGAAGTGATGAACGAGGAAGATAGTGCTTGGAACCTATCCGAATTGCTACTTGAAGTAAATATGTCGGGACTAGAAGATAAACAATTCTTATTTCCATTTAGATTATTTTTACGCAAATGTTGAAACTTCCGACACCACCTTTCCGTCAAGTATTCTATTCGTGTGTTCTAACGGAATTATGTCGAACAGAAGGCGCATTTACCCCCATGGCTTTGGGAAGAATCGTGAAAAGTCTCTTTAGCCGGGTACAGTACATGGACTCGGAATGCACTTACCGTTTATGGTGTTGGTTCTCGCATCATATGAGCAACTTTGGGTTCCAGTGGGACTGGAAGTCTTGGTAAGAACAACATAAGCTTACTCGAACTTACTCTTTGTTCAGGAAACATGCCGTGGAACTTCCACCGGATCATCCTCAATATAGCTTTATTCGTGAAACGCTAGAAAAGGAAATTCGATTGAGTTACTACGAAAGAATCAAAACCAGTATTCCGGAAGAGTTTCTAGTGATGATTCCACCAGCAGCACCAGCTCCCGAATTCCTATACAAAGATCCGGAACACCCATTGCATGAACAAGCGAAGGCTGTGATAGACAGTCTCCGAGCAAAAAAGACAGTAGAGGAAGTACGAGATATTCTTGACAAGTTCAGTGAAACGCAAGCACAGCAGGGCATCGACGAGCAGACACGTGTTAGAGCGACAAGAGAACTATTTCTACAATGTCTTTTGCTTGTAGGTAGCAAGAGTTTCTCTCACGTATTAAATGTAGTGGAAAGGTGAGTACCACGGCATGATATAAATGCATACAAACTGGGTCATATTGTCAATAGGTATCTGGAACTTATGCGACATGTGAACTCTACACCTGAAGAACGGTTGCATACTGTACAGATTGTAGCGTCCTTCTGGAAGAACAACTGCCAAGTAGGGTTAAGATTTTTCGATGATATGAACAGCCAAATAATGAAGTATGCCTATAGTTTTTGGGGATTCTGTTGGATAAGCTTTTGAACTATCGCGTTATCGATCCAACTGCTGTGATCACGTGGACATTTGAGGCGGAACAATTACAAAATGCAGCAAGGTTCGAAATTATGCACCAATACCCGTACCACTACCCACACCAACTCATCTATATTTCTTAGATCGTACCCGTGGGAAATATTAAAGAATACGCTTAACAAAGTTGTATCTCGTGTGGTGCAGATGAAGATGAAGCTGGAGAATTTCCGAAGCTTGCACCAAATCAATGAAGCGAAGAGAGCAGAAAGCCCGCTAACCGAGAGTAAGTTCAGATTGTATCACATAGGATCCAGATATGTTCTAAGTGGAAAATATTTTTCCTTTTGAATAGTGGCACAAGCGGAGTCACAACAAGAATTAGATACACTTCGTATTGTAGAAAACTCGCTTACCAGCGTGACAAGAGAGGAAAAGGAGGTGTTTATCGTGATGTACCAAAGATTTGTACAAGTTCTTCAGGAACTCTTATCGTCGCTTGCGGCTAACAATGAGGACCCTGACACGAACTGGACGTACTGGTGGGTGCATGGATGGTTTAAAGAGGCACTCCGACTGGTGAGTATCTGATCCTGTCCAATCGATTGATCATTCATGTTAACTGATATTTGATTGGCACAGTATCACCTGGAGTGTCGTGGCTTCCTTGTTACTCTAGAGACACTTGTCTTCGGTCCTGAAATTGATCAACGTATCACATCAGACTTCCAAGAAATCAAGGCTTTGAGTGAACAAGAGACTTTTATTTTCTAAAGGACGAATAGTGTGCGCAGAAAAAAAAATACATTGTACTATCCGTATCGGGGTATTTTTTCTTTTTAAGTATATAAAACTGGGTGCACCGATCTCCTGAACACAGAACCATCTCATTTGATGTATTGCCAATCACCATGGCGTATTCTAACACGCAGTGATCGATATTTTTTTTTTTTTTTTCGCGTTTCTACCTGCATATAAAACAGGGCCCTCACCGATTTTTAAGCTCTTTACTTGTCTGATCATGCATATCTCTTTGACATCAGTTGTCGCCTTCGCTTTTTTAGCCTCCTCAGTCTTAGCCTGTGGTCACGGCGATCATAGTAAGGCAGGCCATGACGATCATGGCAAGGCAGGCCACGGCGGTCATGGCAAGGCAGGCCACGGCGGTCATGGAAAGGCAGGCCACGGTAATCATGGCAAGGCAGGCCATGGCAAAGGCAAGGGTGGTCACTCTGGCACTACGACTACAAAGACCGGAAAGGCATTTGACCATATCTTGCAAGTCTGGTTTGAGAACGAAGTATATTATATATATATAAAAAAAAGGATCGAATATCATATTAATAAGATATCTTAGGATTTTGCTCTTATCGATAGTCTCCCTCAGTTTAAAAGCTTGGAAAGCGAAGGAATCACTTTGACCAACTTCAATGGTAGGAAGCATATAACTTTTCACTTGCAAAACCCCATATATTCATATATTTAATTCAGCCTTAACTCATCCTTCGGAACCAAACTATGTTGCTGCTGGTGGTGGATCTACTTTCGGTCTCACCAACGATGACTATTATGATATCCCTGCTAACGTCTCTACTATCTTTGACCTTCTGGAAAACAAGGGCCTTACATGGAAGTTGTACCAGGAAGATATTCCTTACACTGGATTCACTGGTTACAAGTACGAAAACCAGGATGGCACATACATGCGCAAGCACAACCCTGCAGTCAGTTTCCAGTCTGTGAACTTGAACAAGACTCGACTGCAAAACATTGTCGATGGTGAGGAGATTGACAATACATTACATATTAAGCTAATCTCTTTTTTCTTTAATTAGCCAAGGAACTGGCCAAAGATATTGAAGCTGAAACGCTCCCCAACTGGATGTTGTTCGTATACATGAGTTACTATAATCAACATTGTACTAAACTGTATAAATGCTTTCTCTCTTTTTTTTTTTTTTTTTTTTTTTTTTTTTTTTTTAGCTACACACCAAACATGAACAACGACGGTCACGGTATATTCTCCAGCCATTTCTCGTTTAAAGAAGAAGGCTCATTTTTTTTTTATAGACACAAATGCTACTTATGCTGGCAACTGGCTCCAGAAATTCTACAAGTCAACGCTTAATAACACCAAACTCCTTGATAGAACCTTAGTTTTGCTTACTTGGGACGAGGTACCATTTCTTTGATTACCTGCCAATATCATTCTCCTAACTTTCTATATTAGAACAAAACATACCCAATCCGAAACCACATCTGGTCCTTGTTGATAGGCAAGGTTCCAGAGAAGCTCAAGGGTACTCGTGATGATACCTTTTACACCCGTAAGTATCAGCTCTATTCAAAAGTTCATATGTACTCATGCCTTAATTTACAGATTACTCGACTCTCAGCACGGTAGAGGTAATTAATACCTAAGGTGAATTAGTATGCATAACCGTATTAACGCGTCTGTACTTTTAGCATAACTGGGATTTGGGCAACCTTGGTCGCGGTGATACAAACAAAACCTTAGCCAATGTGTTTAAGTTCCTTGCCCCCACCCTAGGTTACACTAATGTTCACGTTCCTGCTGACGAGATCGAGTTCATGAACAATACCATCACCGGCTTTATGACCGGCAAGTCGCTTAATGAGACGCAGAAAGCTTAAAGTTTCTTTACCACTATAGTGTAGATAATTGAATAAAATATTTTCCTTATTTTCGATCCCATGTTGATGAATATACACATGTATCCTTAATCCTAATCTCGTGGACTAAAGAAAAAAAAAAAGAAAGGAAAGAAATAGATGGAAAATGAATTGCGTTGATTTTTACTTTGTCAATTAGCGCAAACTGCTGATAAAGCTGTCGATATTGTATTCTTCTTCGTAATCCTTTTCTTCCCACAAGTTTTCAAGATTTTCCAGTACATTTTTCGCCCTTCCAGTACCCTCAGCTTCCACAGGGCCTCCTTTGCTCATTTTCTTCTGCTTTGTCTCTACATCATCTCCGCCGCTAACGTTAAACAGATCCAAGATTTGATCGGTATCCATGCTTTGTAGTCCTGAATTTTGCTGGTTCACAACAGTGTTGGCGATATTCAGTTTAAATTTCTGAAGACCCATGATCTTTTCTTCCAATGTACCACGTGTGATCAGGCGGTACACATTTACCACCTTCTTTTGTCCGATACGATGGGCTCGGTCCATTGCCTGCAGATCTTTCATTGGATTCCAGTCGTGCTCTACGAAAATGACCGTATCTGCACCTGTCAGATTCAAGCCGAGGCCACCAACGTGAGTCGTCAACAAAAGAACATCGATCGATGGGTCTGCATTAAACTTCTGAACAAGTTCGTGTCGCTTGCTTGCATCTACCGAACCATCCAGTCGCAAGTAACTTACAGATGGCATAAGTCTCTTAAACAGATCGTTTTCGATGATATCCAACATCGTCTTAAGCTGACAGAACACAAGTGCACGATGCTGACTCACAGCACCGACACTCGTTATCGACGCAGGATCCGATTCAGATTCAGTATTTGTTACACCAATTCCACACTCGCCCAGTAACTGCTTCAGTCCCATTAACTTGGGTGCATTATTGATATCATGTAATGAGGTACTGGTTCGCGTAAGCATTTGTTGAACCTTGTCGTAGCTGGGATGCTTCTCGTTGACAACAAGAAGTGGATGATTGCATAGCTTTCGAAGATATTGCAACGCTTGGAAGATATGCGTAGCCGACTTTCCGTTACCATTCGTTTTTGTATCATCACTTTCAAGATCCTGCTCGACAGTGTTCTTCGCTTGTGATCTGGCAAATTCTTCATAGAGGTTTTTCTGTAATACACGTTACATACAGTATTTTATAAACCTTCGGCGCATACCTGCAGGTCGCTCAGTTCACAATAGTAATCTTGGATAATTTTTGGTGGCAGATCATGCAACACATCTTCTTTGAGTCGCCGCAAAAGGAATGGCAGGACTTGCTTGTGTAATGCCTCTAGCGCCAATGCACCTGCCCACAGGGTTAGCTACCTAATAGACACAGGTTTGATATATTAGGTTACCCGCTTCTTGATCTTTCGAAGAACTCTTAGCATCACGGCTTGCTAGGATAGGTTTCCCAAATCGCTCGTTGAACATTTTTTCTGATCCCAAGAATCCAGGCATTAAGAAGTCAAAGAGAGACCATAGCTCTAAGACGTTATTCTATAAAAACATTTAGATGGGTTTATCCGTCGAAACCAGAATTACCTGAATTGGAGTACCAGACAGAATCAGACGATGATTTGACTTAATAGTTTTAATGGCTTTTGTGATCTTCGTCTTGCCATTTTTAATGATATGCCCTTCATCCAAAATGCAATAATTCCATTGCATGTTGGCTAAATCATCGATATCATTGCGAATGATATCATATGACATGATAATCACATCATGCTTTGTAAATGTAGAACGTAGACTAAATCAAATTTAGAAAGGGTACATCACTCATATAACATACCGTTTGCGTTCACCCGGCCCTCCGGTGTACAGCATTGGCTTTAGGTTCTCAGCGTAGTTTCGAACTTCGTGGAACCAGTGACCAGTAAGGGTAGGTGGACAGATCACAAGTGACGGACATGGCACAGAATCAGGCGCTTTGCTGGTTTTGTAACGTTCTGAACGTAAATGGTGATCGCTTGCCAGAATACAAATAGATTGAAGTGTTTTGCCAAGGCCCATATCTGCATTAAAAGAGAAAATTAAGTCTGTGCAAACATGCCTTAATTTAACCTACCATCACACAAAATACCATGCAAATGGAACTTGTTAAGGAACGCTAACCAACTTACACCTTCCTGCTGATACCTTCGAAGTTCAGCGTTGATCTTGACGGGGATCTCAAAAGTCTCAACCTTGGAGCTATCAAGAAGCTGAGCTAGGAAGCGACGTTCTTCGTCACGATGCGCCAGCAACTCAAGAGACATGCCGGGCGGATCAGGTATACCAGCTTCCAAGGGTACAAGTTTGATAAGGAGCGCAAAACAATTGGTGCATATCAGTCGTACAGAATCATCTACGTCGCTCATACGGCCCAAAATTGGCACAATGAGGAAGATTGTGTATGGCAAAACCTTTGTGTCCAGTAGTTGTACAAGATGATAAACCAGCTCCGCGGCACCCTGGCGATTGTACACACTAATTGTATTCCCAAGTTCGGGCAAAACGCGCTCAATCACAAGTTGCATTGTATCTGTTGTGATCACATTGGCAATGGTAGCGAGACAACGGGCACTAACATGACGAATAACAGCAAATGAAGACTGGAGGGCATTGCAAATATCGGGCACAATGCTCACCACCTTGATAACATACATTAGCTACTATATCATTATCGTATGATGACATACCTGACCCCAAAGCTCACGAGAAAGATATGGTACAACTGTGGTCACTACTGTCAGTGCATCAATGACTTCCTGGCCAACAAAGAAATCAGATCCAATAAGTGCATCTGCGCTTGCTGTATCGTTTCCTCCAAACACTTCTTTCAGTTTTAATGACATGCATTCCCACAACATAGGGACAGTGTCAAAAATCTTCCTGTCAAATCGGTTGCATAACACCTGCAACGAGATTTCTGCGCCGCGCTTCATGAGCTGTGCCTCTTTTTGTTCTGGAGTCAATGCTGGCGCATCTTTAGTCGCGTTAACCGCATTTTTGTTTGTGTCCTCTTTCTGAATAGTCATAATTGCAGAATTGATCGGGTTATCTTCCAAGACAGGTGTTTTTGTAGTATCAGAACATAGGAAAGTGCAGAGATTTTTAACGATCTTGTCATTCGGATTCAGTCGACCTTTTAAGCGGGCACATAATGCTACCAGATCAGCTAGGGTTGATGCCGATCTTTGTTGAAGATCACAATTTTCCTCGAACTAAGAAAAAAGATTAATGTGCTGAAAGATTAGCTGAGCATTTTTCTTACTTTGACACTGTTCATCACACTTCGAATAATTGGGTTTAGTTTTGATGGCAATACACCGAGTTCAACAACAGCACCTGCGGTGGCTGCATACACATTGATTTCGACTTTTTGTTTCAGTTCTTCGTAGTAACCGATCGATGACACTACACGCTTTTGTCGTTCTTCTAATTTTTTTACCGTAGCAACCCTTCCTTTGCCTCTCGGTAGACGAGCAACAAGTTCATCGTATTGATCACCGACTACTTGACTAGCTGTTTCGATACTAAATAGTGCCTCTTGTTCAGGGGAAGCCTCGCCTAGTACAAGCAATGGCAAGGTAGGAAGAGCCGCTGCTGGTACCTTTCCCTCGACAAACCCGTTGAGCAATGCCTGGCATTCACCACGAATTCTCTTCAGCAAATGAACCAGCTCAAAGTAGAAACCTGTTGTATGCGTTGCTGCATTTTCCAAATTGACAATCATGGCTTGCGATAAAGTCTGGGGAAATTTGTGTAATAACGCAAGAACGGCATCCACCGGCGCGTGGCTGACACAGTCCGCGTTGTATCGTGATTGTAGCACTGCTTTTGCCCATTCTTCAATAACCATCGCACCTAACTGTCGCTTCAAAGCCCATTGCGAAGATAATAACGTCAGCAGTACTTCCTGGTACGATAGTTCCATAGAGTCGTCTGGCCAGGTACTCATGGCTATACCAAGAGCTTCAGCACAAGCAATACGGCATCGAAGTACTTGTTCGGTTGTAATAAGGGAGAAATCTTGGGAAATCATGCCGACGTCTAGATTATGGCTTTCCTCTTCGTTTTTCCCTGGCCCAAGACCAACATCCAAATCACTTTTAGCGGAAGATTTTCCTTTCTTTGCCGACGCGTCTACGCTGGTCGCTCCTCCAAATCCAAAGGCACCTGGCGGCTTATAGAAATGTGTTGTTATATCTATTGGTTGTCCGATAGGTGTCATAGTGACTTCAAACCAGCTACCGAGCCAGTTTTGCGTTCCTTGCAATACATATTGTGGGTGAACGTACCCGCCGATTGTTAAATGCCGCCAGACATCTAACGTTTTTTTGATAATATCGAACTTCTCTTCAACCACTAAATTTTGGAAAACTAGTCGATACACACGATCATCAACCCATTCGGATGCGGTACGACACGTCAAAAAAGTCAGCAAGGTGTTTAACACCGCTAGGCGCACGCCAGTGATCGTATGTCTGAAGAAAGGGTACAGGCGAGGAACAAGGTCTGCAAGTGTGCATCCAGATCGTACGATATCCATCACTCCTGGCTGTTCAAACATTTTTGCGATCAAATCCATCACTGCAGCAGTGGAGGCTGTCAAGTCGTCCTTAAGATCTATTAAGCAATCCCACAACGTCGTGATCACATCGTGAATGCGCTCCCTGGAACTCATGCGGACAAACTCGGCTGTAATAGGAAGGAGAGTTGTTGCGCTCACTGCTCGTACATCATCGTCATGATCTCGCAAACCAAGTATCACTGCGCCCGTTGTCCCTTCCACTAAAATCTCGGCAAGGTCTTTGCGGACAGCCACTGTATATTTGAGACCCAGTAGACCAGCATGTCGCACTTCCCAAATTGATTTACGACAAAACGCAGGGTCTTCTTGACTAATCAATTTCAATAAAGTAGCATGCACTTTGGTAACTGCCTCTGGTTTCATATATTGTAGCACCACACCCAACGTTTGCGAACATGTTTCACGTACAGGGCATACAACCTGATCAGACACAAAGTCGGCAAATCGATCGAGGGAGAAAACACATAACAAACGTATTGCGACATCTTCTAGCCAAGCATTGTGTAATTCTTCTTGCTTGGCTTGATCAGTCCCAACTAAAGTTCGACGGATGGTTAAAATTCTCTTCTTACCATAGTCATTGGTACCTGCCTATTTTGCCTGCGCCCTCTCCATGAGCTTTTAGAATACTTCGTAGACCAATTCCCGCACCGTGGCGTATTTCCCAAGTTGGGTCAAACAAATCCATACATAGATGCTCACAAACTATTTTGAAAGGCCATTCGGATTGTGGTTGATCTATTCGCGTTTCTTGCGGTGTTACTGGCTTTTTAGATTCGACCACGAATTTATTAGACTGAGGTTGCGCTGTAAACGCAAAGTCTGCCATGAGAGGATAATAAAGTTATAAATACAGTCTACTTGCTTCTTGTCCAATACCTTTTTCTGTCGTCTCTGGTTCAACCTTCACTGGTTTAGCTGTCGATTTACCTTTAAGATCTAGCACACGCACTCTATACTTCCTAGTTTAGTAAATGAAAACTTATCGGAAGTACCCTACTTCTCCTTGTTCTTGTTCATTTTAGCATCATTTTTCATTTTTCGCTTTAACATATTTCGTTCACGAGCAGATAAACCTGCCATGTTAATTTCTTGTACGGCTGGAGTTGGTGGTGGCTGTGCTGATTGATTGGTGGACGTGGATGGTGTTGGAGTAGGGCTTGCTTGTTTCTTCCGATTAGACCCTTTTCGGGTATCTAAATCTGTATCATCCACTAGGTCGACTGAGCAAAAAAAAAAAAAAAAAAAAAGAAAAGCTATAGGGTCAAAGCTCATTAGGTCTCGTCTTTTTTTCATACCGTCCATAAATTGGCTGCCAAGACCTAATCGTTCTCTCAGATTACGACGTTGCATTTCTAAACGTTCTTGGGGTGTCATGTCCGAAAAGTCAATGTCATACTCCTTTCCAGCAGATCCGAGTAACAATTTTCCGTGAGAGAGCACAGACGACAAATCGAATTGACTGAAGCTCAGCTTGTGTGTATCATCCAATGTGGTGGATGTTTCATCGATTTGTACAGTTGATGATGGCTCCCATGGTGGAACATTAGCAGCAATCGCTTCTAGGGCAAGTCCTGCAGCCCATCGCGTATCCCACGCTTTGCTTCTCAAATGAACAACGACCTTCAAAGAATGTTAACTAGCTGTATCAATATCGCTCTTAAATCATACTCTAGATAATAGATTATATAGTTCACCAGGATGTTGCTTTTGAATTTCCCCCAATTGCTGGGCTGCAGTGCGCCTTACAGCTGCGGTCGAACCTGTGTCTAATAAGAGCACCAGGCGATCGAGTCTGATTGTACATTACAGATAAGATTTCGTTGTTTTCCAAATAAAAGAGAGAAGAATAGCAAAAGAAATGGTGAACAAAGCTGTTACCTTGTTGTCATAAGAAGATTCCTTTGTCCAAGATTCGAATTTCAATAGAAGTGGCTTTGTCGTCGTTTCGGGACCCGCTGCTGGTTTTTGCAAGCACACTGAATTTGTGCGCCGCTTTAACTAATTTCTGCGTCCATGACCAATCAAATTTGCGCTACCATGAACCTGGGTCTCCAATGGACACAAAAATTACTCTCTTTTTCCCTTACAGCCACATGCGACTGGTTATTGTATCCGTGTTGTCTCATGCGACCGTAATAAGGGGCAATGGAGAAAGGATAGCAAGCCTTGTATGCGTGAAAGATCAGTAGTTCCGACGAATATTTACAATTCCGTTTTCAAGAGTGATCCAAAGACAAGGGAGAAAAATTGAGAGAATTGTCCAAGAAGGTCATTAGTAAGAGAATAGCATACCATGGAGATGGTCAAAGAGTAGTTAATACTAGCAATAAAGACGATATTTCTATAAGACGATAAAAAAGGAAGAGCCTGTGGGTAAGAACGAGAGCACTACGGAAATGGTTAAGGAAAATAAACCAAAGATGAGAGGCAGCATGCCCCAGATGGGCACTTAATGAGTAACTAGAGCGGTTTTACTGTTTACTGAATGGGTGTTTACGCTACTCTATAATAAATTTTGCGTCTATGGAGTAACCCATGTTATCCAGGCCCACTTTAATCCAACGCAAAAAGGTGCTACTTCCAATGCAGAAATGATATACACCTCCCACAAAACGTTTTAGCCAACCGCGCAAAGATATTAATGGCTACCCGTAAATAAAGAGGAAAACCCTGTATTTTATCATCTGAAATAAAATTTTCAGTAACGCGAAGTCACTCGTGAATTCCTTCCCTATAAAACCATATGCAACCAAAACCAAAAGCGAAGCGTTCTGGAACTGTTAATGCAAGATCAGTAAATGCTAATCATCCTACTCAAAAAGATATAAGAAAAAGGGAAGCAAGGCCTGATGATGAACTCACGGGAAACGGCGTGGCATCCCAAAAGAGGCGGGTGAGTGAAACGAAACAAGTCGTGTCCCAGAATAAAGATGGAAACCAAATGCGGAAGCGGTTGGAATCAACAAACAATCAAGGTAGAATCAATAATATGAAAAGGAGGAAAGATAGCACCAAAAGCGAAACACTGCAGTCGTCGGCTATGCCACCAAAAGTTTACGAGGATAGCAAGCTGCAAAAGAAAAAGGCGTCAGAAAAGCAGGGACGTAAGACGTTATTGCCACAACCTGATGACCTCTTTTACCACAGTCAGAATCTTGGAGATCGCGACGTTCTTCCCAAACCGCCACAACTAAAACGCAAAGAACAGCTTATGTTACCAACCAAACATGTATCACGTACACTAGAAGAGAAAAAGCTACGGCAGGAAGAACTGCAGAAAAAGAAGCATGAAATGAAATCAATGAACTTAGATCAGATGCTTCCAGCCGAAAGGGTACTTGCCGAAGGAGGTAATGTTCAAAAGGTTTCTAAGATGATAATGCTTAACTAGAGCAGTTGTGCTATGCCCCTTCTGCGGTGAGGAATTGGGAAAAAAGATTCCCGAAAATGTTCGGAAAGCACTGGGAGAAATTCAAGCCAAAGATAAAAAGTTTGAAGAAGAACAAGACGCGGAGCATGCTCTTCGTGATAGCTCGTCATTGAATCAATTACGGCCTCGTATGCTGCTCAAACGAGATGTTTCTAATCTGGAACAATTCACATTTTGTCGGTTACATCAACTCGAGCTGGTGATCAAACCAGAAGGAATTAGAAAGGGCTATCCAGTAGAAATCGATTTTGACGGTCTAGCGAAGCGTGTAGAGAAACTGCGAGATGAGCTGGAAGATGTAATTTCAGGGAAACTCCATAGCGTTTTTCGGGATATTGGATTACAGGCTTACAAGGATCTTGGTCGAAATCGTGCTAGAAGTACTATGGGTGTTATGTTACGTTTTGAGAGGACATTGGTAAGCATTGTCAACAGGAAGCTTTGTAGTAATATGATTAGCCTGGTTACTATGGTTCGAAAGGCTCTGCTATCATCTTAAGTACTTTAAGTGAAATGTTTTTACATACACGCATCCTCACGAAAGAAAAAACTGCACCCCAACTTCCAATGGAATACCTACAACAAGTACTCTTACCAGAAACAGGGTTTCGACTTATTAAAGAAGATCTGATGATACAAAGGAATTCCGACGTTACTGATCAAGAAGCGATGGATACAATGAAAGCCAGTACAGAATTTGGAAGCATGATTCATTCTTCTCAGGATGATTCTGAGGAATTCAACAACGCAGAAACGTTGGTGTAAAAGGACATATGGATAGGTCGATAATGTCTTCCTCTTACATCATCATTAATACTTGCCGATGAAGTCAATACTTGTAACTGATAGTGTTAATGGAGTTATGTTGATGATGAATGTATATGGATTTGCATGGTTTCGCTGAGCAGGCAAATTTCGGAGCAAATCTTGATAATAAAGGAATGAAAGTCATACAATCCTACTGTTGGATAAAAATGAAGGTAGTAGTACGATGGGATGGTTTAGAAATTAGGAAGGGACATCTTGGATTTGCCTCCAAATCGCTGCGTCATGTTTTTTGATCAATTTGCAAAAAACAGACAGGTTTTCCCCATACCCCATCCGTTACCCGCTTGAGCAGAACTTACGATTTTTTTCTATCTGTTGGCGGTAATCATAAATGTCTTTTGCGTGGTTGGCTAAAATGCTTTATGGAACGACTCGTCATTTTTGAGTCGGCTCCAAATATATTTTGTGTTAAAAGCATTGAACACAACCAGATGTTTGCTGTCTATCCAAATCTGATTTACACTGTTCTTTTTTAGGGCAACTTGTTTCAGGACGCCCAACCGGGTCTTATTTCTGCGGGTACCCAATATAGCATGCCATACCTTGACGAGTTCCCCCATCAATAAGACGGGTGTTGTCCCTTTCATATTTTCCTTTCTCTTTATCGTTTACTACTGTACCTTCCGTTATCTAACATATTGATATCTTGTCAGTCAGATGTGTGACAAAACTACCTTGTAAGTCGAAGTAAGCAGACATGGAAAGGTTCAGCTAACCGTATGATTCTGGTATAATACATCAATCTCTCGATTACAAAGTTAGAAAGTTACGAAATGACATGCTAAACTCAGTAAAGGTAATTCTATACAACAATAACAATCATCATCCATTGACGTTATCTTTTCAGAAACTACACAAGCTTCGAAGAAAATATACGCACAAGGCGTTTCCGAAGAGAAGCATTTGAAGAAACAAGGTAGGACAACGCTGGGGATTGTTATTATTATGCAGCAGTCTAACTGAAGAACATAGTAGATCCTAAACCTCATCGAAGACATTTCGGTGTCAACATTAATCCTGAAAAGCTCCATCTGTAAACAAAACCTCAAGTCATCCACGCTGCTTGTATTTATGCATCATATAGATGCAAAATTTCATGAACATTGTTGGTGAATTGCATTATGTTATCCTTGCTTTCGTCTTCCTTTTTTTGTTAGTTGTTTTTATCTTCCGGAACCTAATTCAACTTGTTAATCATAATTCTAAAGGATAATCCATCATCCTCATTTACCGAGTCATCCATTACAGGAGCGTTCTGTCCTGCTTGAGCCATGAGGTTTGCAAAATCCATTCCACTCAGACCTTCAGCTCCAGGGAATGCGGAACTCTTGCTTTTTTCAAGATCGTTTTCTTCATCCTCGTCTAGCCATGTCGAAAAATCTGTTTTCAAGAAGTTTGGCTTGGGCCCTTTTTGCAATTGTGGCCAATGCCCATTTTCCGTTTTGTAAAGGCGTAACACTAAATTGCGTGCTGACAAGTGTTGCACGGTTTTCTAACGCCATGTTAACATGTAACCTTGTGTCATGAGATCAGTACCTCTACAATAATTGGTTTAAAAAACTCAATCGTAAACTCGTACAATTTTGGCTCTCCTCCTTCGCTTCCTTTAAAATGGAAGCTACCGCTCTTGATATCAATTTGAGGGTCCTATCATGTTGCATAAATTCTCTAAATATAAATATATATCACGATACTTGTATATCAGGCACTTCCACCGTCAATAAGACGTGGTCTTTTCGTTGTGACCATAGTACAGTTGGATGCAATGACATGTAGTATTTTCTCTTAAGTTGTGAAAATGGGAAACGAAGGTCGTTTTTGTTCAAACTTACACCAGTTTACGTCAGCAGTTCATGCATGGAAAATGTATTTTCCTACCTCACATGAGCAGAAAATCTAACAAGAAATGATGATGGCTTGTAAATACAGCGTTTTTTCTATCTGTTTGATGGCAATCGCTGACATCTTCGCGTTGTTGGCTAAAATATTTTGCGGGAAGATTGCTCCCTTTTTCTTCTTCGGTCTTGTTTCTCAAAAAGCATCCCGACAATGACCTTTGTCCCAAAGCATGCACAACTTTTGTTCGCCACTTAAGTAAATGGGCCGCACCAAATTTCTCTAGTTTTTCCATGAAGATATCGACGCGAAATTGTTGGATTTTTTCTTTTTTTTTTAAGGCGGGGAGGGGGAACATGTTTTTGCATTGCATTGAACTGATCGCCATTGAACGGCTAAATAAATTGCCCACTCACGTGCCGGCAACAATTGAAACTGCGAAGCAAGATGCCACTGCAAAATCCTTAGTACTGCCTATCAAGGGCCCTTTCATAATCGTGCAATATGGGTATGTAAAAAAAAAGCATCCATCCATCATCCATCCTCGCTAACGTCTGCATTTCTGGCGACTAGCTGTTGGTAAGAACAAGTAAGTTTAGGATGGTCTTTGGCCACTATTACTGATACTTGATACTAACTGCATTTTACCCTTTTTAGGCGCCTTAGCAAAGGAAAGAAGGGATTGAAGAAGAAAGTGTAAGTATTAGTGTTTCAAATGAGTCGGATGCGACGTGGATCTGTTATGCAATTGTGGTGATGAAGGATAGCGCGATCAGAGGGTAGCAAGTGGGAACAATCAGTTAACCAGTTAGCTTTTTCAATTTTTCAGCGTTGATCCTTTCACGCGTAAGGATTGGTATGACATCAAGGCTCCTTCCATGTTTGATGTCCGTCAGGTCGGAAAGACCTTGGTCAACCGTTCTCAGGGTTTGCGTAAGTAGAATGTCATGGTTCATGGTGGTGTAAATTCTCAATGGCATGTTCAGGCAACGCCAACGATTCTTTGAATGGACGTGTCGTTGAGATTTCTCTTGGCGAGTTGTCCAAGCAGGAGGATCGTGCCTTCCGCAAGATCCAGTTGAAGGTTGACGAAATTCAGGGCAAGAACTGCCTGACCAACTTCTACGGTATGGATATGACCACGGATAAGCTTCGCTCGATGGTCAAGAAGTGGCAGACCTTGATCGAGGCTTTTGTTGACGTTAAGACCACCGATGGTTATCTCGTGCGTCTTTTCGCCATCTCCTTCACCTCCCGTCGTCAGAACCAGATTAAGAAGACCACCTACGCTCAGTCTGCTCAGATCCGTCAGATCCGTAAGAAGATGTTTGAGATCATGACCGAGGAAGCTGTCTCTTGCGACCTTAAGGAGCTTGTTATCAAGCTTACCGGCTCTGCCTCCAAGACTGCTCAGGACTCTATCGCCCTTCGCATCGAAAAGGCCTGCCACGGCATTTATCCCTTGCAGAACACCTACATTCGCAAGGTTAAGATTCTGAAGGCTCCAAAGTTCGACGTCTCCGCTCTTTTGGCCCTCCACGGCGGTGCTGCTGCTGCTGCCGATGAAGTTGGTGCCAAGGTTTCGAAGGATTTCGTGGAGCCTCCTGTGTTGGAATCTGTCTAAAATCATTACTCCATGTTGTCTGTCCTTGCCACCATGGTGCGCAATAAAAACAAAAAAATCGCCTTGTTTCACCTATCATTCGAACCAGGACGGCCGGGATTTACGATGTTGTTATAAGGCATCGTGTATAGTACAAAAAAAGAGAAGGAAAGGTGTATTTAAAATGTTGCGACAGGAGTCTTTAAATTTACGTAGTACATTTGCTATGGGAGAGAGAGATATGGATATTGAAAACCAAAAAGTAAATTGTACACCAGTATAAGCTTAGCGAGATGAAATAAGACCGGCCAGTCTCTGTACAACTTATTAGCGATTTCCCAAACATGTCGACATTACCTCTTTCTGTCTTTTCCAAGATTGAACACGCAGATATAGAATAATACCGGTAGATGCTCCAAAAAGCTTGAAAAGGAGAACAATGGGGCTATCCATCCAACCATCAAGTCCTTGACAAATACGACGACGCCTGGCACATGAAACGGAAGTGAGGCTGTCAAGAAGATGAGCACCGAACAACGGTAATTATACTGACTTCTCGAGCTTAAGGAATACTACCCCAACGACCTTATTATGACAAATAACATATCACAAAGACTTACGGCATTCACGGTGCCCAGCAACCAAAGTAAATAAAAGAGACTGAAAAGCACAGGCGCAGGCAGAAACGGACTTGCAATGACTAGCGCTATTGTAGGAATTCGAGTATTAACCTTTCGTACTCTCATCAACCGTATAGGAAATCCAAGAACGAGCACCAGCAAGTTCACCAGCACCCACGGTAAAATTGCCAAGCCGACTGCGAACAAGAAAAAGATCATAGGGAGCCACCAGAAGAAAGAACCTTGATTTCCTAAAAGTAGACCCGACGACACCCAAGGTTGGATGACACCGCCGACGGCAAGTAGCAGAATATAACTCAAAGCCGGCTTTTTCACAAAAGTGAATAGCGCTATCCCGAATGGCATGAACGTTCCTGTTTTCGTCAATCATTATTTCTACGAGTACTAAGGTACTACCTTCTTTACTCTGTATGAAATCTTGAAACTGTAAAAGCAAAATAGCTGAAACGACCACAAACAGATACGTTGTAATAACCGAGCCGTATCGAAGAACAAATCGTCCTATACTGCTATAGATATCTACCGTAAGTCGTAATACTTTCGGCGAAGTGCATGATGTCGAATCTGTCCAAAACTGGAGATAAAGGCTGTCGTTATTGCTGAAGGGCTCGTTGTGAAAATGAATGGGTATTTGAGTGTTGTCTAAAGAATTCACGTGAATCTTGCTTTCCCCTTCAGTTCCAATCACTTGACGAACTAAGGATGGAGACATGGATGGCCTCTGAATAGAGCAATCTTGCGTCATCATCAGTCGATACGAAAGCAGTGGGTTGTTGATCGCAGGTATAGCGAATGTGGTTAGGATGGAGTCAGGTAATGTAACACTCAACCCTTGCGTAATAATTTCTAAGATCTTGTTAATAAACAAATAACCATAGCACATACTACATACTACATACCGCTCATGGTTGCAGATATAACATTGGTTTTATCATTATAGAATTCTGCACGTGCAAACCCCTCAATGTTACCACCGCTACGGTCAACAATGCAGACATAGTCGAACGCCTCCAGCGATCTAGGGTCGATCTTTACGAAAGAGTATGGATAGCCCAGCTTTGAAGAGGGTAAATACATAAGAGACAACAAATGATCGAAACAAGACAGTCGATCTGGATCTCCTTGACACAAAGCGATGGCCAACTTTCCGTTGATTTGTACAGGCTGATCTGTAAGTAGCCCAAAAGTAAGTGAGTTACCCTTCGGAATGGCCATTAGAAAAGCTCGCGGTTCCTTATTCTCGTGGAAATTCAAATATATTCTCGTCTCTGAAAGTACGTGCTGCTCGATGTCACTAATATTAATATTTACGGAACCTAATCAAAGCTTAATAACGTTGCATAAAGAAAAAGCACATACCAGTAGTTACTGTAGGTAGCACGGGATATAAATAGCTTCTGAAGATACGCATTCTATCTTGTACTGGTTTTGTTTGCGACGGCTGGTAGCTATCAACAATATCCACTAATGCTGCTGCAACTGCCTTGACTAGCTGATTGCACCACAGAATGGCTCTGTGGTCACAACTTGTCCACACAGTCGGAACGGATGTTGAGAATACTGTCATGCCATGTGACGATGGAACAAGACTGGCCAAGCTGGCTGTATCCGAGTTAACTGTTGTATCAAGCGTACCACCTGCCAAAGATACCACGGTTACGTTGTCAAGGAGTCCCATTCGATAACCTTCCTTCCAGAATTGACCTAGACGTTTATATAGCTTGTCTATTCTGGATTCTAGAACAATAGGAGGGGAAACATGGGGTGTAGCCAGAGTCAATACCGTATTCACGCTTCCCGGTATATAATTTGGCAACATGAACATTGTCCTGGCCACGATGCCTCCCATCGAATGTCCAACAAGCAAAACAGATTTTGGACCATCATATAACTCCAATATTAGTCTAATGGCATCATTCAAGTACTCGGCTTGATCTTCTATAAGTCGACCGCTCAATGCTGAGAATTCTTCGTTTAAATCAACTGCATGAAGCCATTAATAGGTGTTACATGCTCACACTAAATCCCACCAGTAAAGAAGTCTAAGCTGCGAACTCCTGCAGGTGCATTATTTGCATATTTTTCATGGTAGTAGTAGACACTTTCGGCAGCTATGGAGCGTACTTGCTTGTAGCTGCCTGCATGACCAGGAATGAACAATGCTGGAATGCCTTGGAGCTATTGTGATGTCTGAATTTAACTGATGGGAATTCTCAAAAAAAAAAAAAAAAAAAAGATCAACATACCTTATCACCCTCTTGAAAAAGAAGTTCCCGGTACAAATAAAGCGTATATTTACTTGCTAGACGAGACGATGGGCCAGGATAGATTTTAATGAACGAAGGGCGAGAGTATGACATTTGGCATCCTGGAATCTCTCGCTGATATCGATAAAACGAATCAAAAATGACGTGGCATAGGAAAGCAACAACTACAAATAGGAATAGCGCAAAGTATCGAGCTGCTCGCTCCCCCGCTACAGCCACCATGAATAGGCCCAGGTTTGTCTGCAGTGGAGGTGTCAACCGGAAGCCATGACCAACACTGCATGATTTAAACTCAGCCTAGCGACGGAAGGTGGCTGGCTGTCATACCAGAAGCGTAGAGTCCTTCTACGCCCAAAGAAAGGACTTTGCACGTATTATAGTTTTTAAGCTGTCTTATATTAATTTCAGTTGGTTTCATTTGGACTTTGGATGTCGTAGAAGATCTGTGCGTAGGTGTCTTAAAAAGACTGATGTAGTTTTGTAAACATTTTCGGTGGAAGCTTAAAATCAGCGAGTATTTAATCATTATTTGTGATCAGTAATTTATAAAATACGGAATATAGCAAGGTACAAAAATTTTGAAATAGAACAATGGAGGGAAAGCATCGTGATCAAGCGTACAGTAATTAGCAAACGGTTTGGTTCTTGCTACAATAGGCCGATGTTGTTACGAGAAACAGAAAATAGTGGGCAGTTTTGTAATATCAGCTAGACGCAGATTTTCAGCGCTTATCGGAAGAGTTCAGCCCTACCTAAGAGGAGTTGTATCCATTAGTGTTTAACATGGATGGCTTTTCTTCGTGTTCCGAAAGTTTTACAAACCAGCGATATCGTCGAGTCAAATCAGAGACATTCATCCTGAGTGTCCGTAGCAATTCTCAAAGATGGCATAATAGGTTAAAGATACGGTATTTTGCATGTCGCTTTGCGTTGGATGAAAGGTTATTTTGCGCTAGCGAATTGTCTGCGCGTATAGAGAAGTAGTACTTTTTGCGTCGTATTGGAATAGGTGTGGAGCATGGATTTGGTTCATGGTGTTCTGGATAAGAAAATGTTCCAGCCAAAAAAAAATCAACCATTTAAAAAGGAAGACTGTTCTTTTTCTTTTTTCTTCGGCTCTGTTTCATAGAAGCATCCCCGGTACGTACTGTGATTGATTATAAACAAAGATAATTCATGTCTGTCGATATATTGCTTAGGCCATTACGGTTGTTAAGTTCAAAATGGCTTTCAAGCCACTAAAATCTCCTGCCGCGTCACCGTAACTGGTACAGAGCGAGACCCTTACCGAGGGATGGGAACGCCATTTGGGGATAAGTAAGACAACATTCAAGTACAAGAGGTATTAACCATGGATGAATTTGTATGCTACTCTGAATAAATTTTGTGTCCTCTGAGGGACCAAGTTCAAGTAAGTTTTACAGTTTAACCGATGGCGCATATTAATTTCTTCCTTAGCGTAAACTTGGCACTTCATGGACGCAAAATCTGTTTAGACTAGCGTAAGAATTCGTTGAATAAACAGTATACATGATAAACGTCATCTAAAAGATTATATCAAATTGGATGGGAACAACAGCAACTTCGCAAGTCTAAACTTCTAGAACAGGCCCAGTATCAGTGAGATGAACGGGATACTGGAGGAAGGTACCATCTGAGTTACTCTCCAATGCCACGTTTCCATCGATTGTGTTACTCAAAACGGGATTTCAATGATGTTCTCAGCCACCCGACTGACCGTTGCCTGCCCACAGCAGATAGATAACATGACAAACAATAACATCATCGAGAATTCACTGTAAACTGGAAGGAGGATTTAACAAAAAAGTGAAACAAATAAGCCTAGACGGATAACAAATAAATCATCATTTTACGATAGCTGTTTGGTTCCTCACTATTCACACTCAGCCTAACGGCATTTTCAGGCAGCGCAAAACACTGTATAAAAAGTCCTCCTTTATCCTTTGATCGGCAGCTGATCGCTTCTACCAAGGGAACTGATGACGATGGCAACGACAAACGATACTGCTACCGTTATTACTTCTCTCTTCAATCAGATCAAGACTGCTCCTACAAGTGAAGAGGTAGATAAAGCTGCACATGACTTGGCAGAAACGATCAAAGGGGGCGGCCTCATCACATTGAAACATCACAATGTGTTGGCCACTCTAGAAAGTGCTGCTCGCAACAAAAAGTCAGGACTTGAACGTGAGGGAGGATTGATCGGCTTCAATGCATTGATCGATGTGCTTGGTCATCAGGTGGAACCTATCCTTCTTGCTTATCTCGGATTGTGGCTTGATATGTACGCCGATAAGGGTGCTGTTGTCCAGGAAGCTGCTCAGATAGCTTCCGAGAATCTTTTGGCCCTTATCCCCCCTGAAGCTGCTAAATCGGTCTTACCTGTACTTTTTGAAGCCATGGGACATACCTGTGAAGGAAGCAAGGCGCCTTCTAAAAAATGGCAAACGAAGGTTGGAGCATTGAAGCTATTGAAGAAGTATACCGAAACAGCACCAGAACAAATTGGCGAAGCACTACCACAGATTATCCCTGCAGTGTCGAACTGTTTAGCTGATACCAAAAACGAAGTAGCCACCGAAGCTCAGAAGACAATGATGGCTATTTGTGCAGTTGGTGGAAATCCAGATATCGAGCGACACTTGAATGACCTCGTACTTTGTATGGGCGACCCAACTCATGTTCCCAAGACGATTGAGAAACTTGCGGCAACGACTTTTGTGGCTGAAGTGAATGGTCCCACCCTTGCTATCATGGTCCCGCTTCTTAAACGTGCCATTAACGAACGTTCGACTCTATTGATCAGACAGACTGTTATCATTACCGACAATCTTTGTAAACTTGTACGTGATCCTCGTACTGCTGCTCAATTCTTGCCGGAGTTGTATCCTGGTATTGATCACCAGGCAGAATCGGCCGCTTTCCCTGAAATTCGTGAGCTGGCCAACCACGCTAGACAGACGTTGATAGATGCTGGTGGTCACAATGAAAACAACGAGGCTAATGGCAATATGCTTGTGTCTGCAGAACAAGCTACAGCGGTACTCAGAGAACATGCCAGAAAAGCACAAGGCTTCTTGGACTCGTTCTTCAATCCGGTGCTGAATTACACAGGCGCTATTGTGGCTGAATGGATTCGACAGGAAAGATTTGCTAAGGATTCTTGGGATAACGTATTGTCCGGCTATCTTACTTCATTCCTTGTCAGCGCTGATGTCTCTGTTGTTTGTGATGCAGTATATCAGCATTTCAAAAAGCTTTTCCTCGAACGTACCGGCGATGATGATGACGCAGCCATTGACGAACAAGAAGGAGAAGAGCTTTGCCGTGTTGATGATTTCTCGTTGGCATACGGTACTCGTCTGTTGCTGAATCATACAAAGCTAAAGTTGCATCGCGGTCAACGTTACGGTTTATGCGGTGCTAACGGTGCTGGTAAATCTACCTTACTGCGATCTATCCATCAAGGAAAGGTGGAAGGGTTCCCGTCTCAAGATCAAGTACGAACTGCCTTTGTAGACTATGCAGCTCAGGGCGCTGATACATCGCTTTCTGTATTGGATTATATTGCTGCGGACAAGAACTTGCAAAACGTCGAACGTTCTGAAATTGAGGAGAAATTGCGATCGGTAGGCTTCGACGATGCTGGATTAAAACGGGTTGTAAGCTCCTTGTCCGGTGGATGGAAGATGAAGCTGGAGTTGGCACGTGCTATCATTTCCAAAGCTGATATCCTTTTGCTTGACGAACCGACAAATCATTTAGACGTTGATAACATCAGATGGTTGGAAAACTACCTTACCAGTCAAACGCATATTACATGCCTTATTGTTTCTCACGACTCTGGGTTCTTGGACAACGTCTGTACATACATTTTGCATTACGATAAGAAAAAACTACGACTTTACAAAGGCAACTTGTCCAAGTAAGTGTTGAAAGCAAAAATATCCACGTCGACTAATCCTTGATTAGATTTGTAGAACAATATCCAGCCGCCAAGACTTACTACAACCTCGAAGCATCAACAGTCAAGTTTTCGTTCCCAAAGCCTTCTGTCTTGCAGGGTGTGAGAAGCAATACGAAAACCATTTTAAAGATGTCGGACTGTACATACACCTACCCTGGCGCTGCAAAGCCATCGCTATACAATGCCAGTGTGTCACTGTCTCTGTCTTCTCGTGTTGCAGTTATTGGACATAATGGTGCCGGTAAAACAACAATGATCAAGTTGCTGACAGGTGAAACTATCCCTCAAACGGGTACGGTATGGCGCCATCCTGCCCTTCGTATTGGTTATATTGCCCAGCATGCTTTCCACCATTTGGAACAGCATCTGGACAGTACACCTATGGATTATTTGCAATGGCGTTATTCCTCTGGTGAGGACAAGGAAGTTTTAGAGAAAGAGACGCGTCAATGGACGGATGATGAAGCCACCCGTATGGAAAGATACTTCGATATTGGAGGCGAAAAGCGACAGATCGAGGTAAACATATTTGCATATTTGTTAAGTCATATTCCAATGCTTCGTAGTGTTTGTTGGGTCGTGCCAAGTTGAAGAAGACATTCCAGTACGAGATCAAATGGAAAAACAAACTTCACAAGCACAACACCTGGGTCTCGCGCGAGAAGTTGCTGGAACTGGGATTCCAAAAGCTTGTTCAGCAGTTTGATGATAAAGAAGCATCTCGCGAAGGTCTACTCTACCGCGATTTGAACGTTCCTGCCATCCGTCAACATTTTACAGGTAGTAACAGAAAATGAAATTCCGGATAGTCGAGAAATACTCACTACGGTCTAGATATTGGCTTGGATCCTGATATTGCACAATACAGCAAGATCGGTATGTTGAGTGGTGGTCAGAAGGTCAAGGTTGTCATTGCTGCAGCGATGTGGAACAATTCCCATATGTTGGTCCTTGATGAGCCTACCAACTTTTTGGATCGTGAAGCTTTAGGTGGTCTAGCAACGGCAATCAAAAGCTGGGATGGTGCTGTTGTCATGATTTCTCACTCGCAGGAGTTTGTGTCTGCATTGTGTCCAGAGACTTGGACGCTGGAAGGTGGTCATATGAAAAAAGAAGGCAAATCTGCTGTGGAAGATGAAAAACAAGTAGATGATGAAAAAGTCAAAGCCAAGATTGGTAAGAAAAAGAAGAAAACTCGTAACGAAGTCAAAGACCAAGAAGCACGTCGTCGTGCGCGTCATCTCAAATGGTTGATTGAGGGCGGCGAAAGAGAACCTGATACAGACAGTGATTAGAACGAACGAAATCATTTGTAATTTCCCCTGCATTCAGCTCCATCATACTTAGAAAATTATGCTTTTGAATGGTTTTCCATCTGAGTATTGCAATAGAACTTAAATCAATACAGCTGCGTCATTTGAATTAAAAGAAACTAGTTTTAATCAGGGGTTGCTTTATCATCCGCGAGTATTACTCTGGTGGTCTCACTAAACTGAAGGAACGCTACGTTGTCCAGCGTGCCATCACTTTTTTCGAACACAAAGACGTAATAAAAATTCTCATGTACATTTAAGATGGCTTGGGCATGAAAATTGTAGCAAACGTTATATATAAATACGTAATTGTTACGCGTATGTATTCTCGCATTTAGCTACTTTCCCATTATGTCTTTGAGCCACCGATGCATATATAGACTATCTCGAATGATAACTAATGCTCACCGCCAACGAATCTTGAAGCAGCTTTCAGACATACCTCGTAGTCGAATTCCCAACTTATCTCATTCATAAGAGTGGTGTGTCAAAAAATATAAGCAACTTACGACACCATGATATTCAGAATGAGATTGGTGTTAAACGCTTCCAACATACTGTGTAGGTAATGCGCGTACCATACGACATGCTCATGTTAAGCAATACCATTTATCTACCAAACACCCTCTTCCATACTCAACCGTTATATACAGTATTCGTCTTTTCAGCGTTCAATGACAATGCAGATTTTCTGGTTACATCCCATCCACTATGGGAAATTTTGCGTTTGTTTGTTGCAAAATGTTTTAGCCAGCCACGCAAAGACATTAACGACCACCCGTAAATAAAGAGGAAAAACACGTTATTTATCTCTGAGAATTGTTAAAGGGTAGGCGACGTCTCTCGTACCTCTTCCAAGACTAGCGACGGTTCTTAGAATATAGCATTGGAAGATTATAATAGCAGTTACTTATTATATTATGTCAATTCTACATGCTTCGAGGAACTGCTATCCTGCATGGAATCTCTTGCCAAGTTACTATTGCCAACAGCCCCCGTATTGTGGCATTTATGGACGCCACGGTTGTTTAGGGCTTTTGCAGCATAAACTATGCAATCCCGTGAGGCTCGCATTGGTTAAGCGGTGCGCAAATCCTCAAATGAATTCACAGAGCTGTGACGTTGAAAAGTGGCTTGTGAGATTTGCTCGGGCTTCGCTATTTGCCGACTCGAAGGCTCTTTCTTGGTTAATGAGTGATGGCAGACGAGGATACTAGAAGCGAGGAAGAAAAAATTCAAGCAATGTTTCAGCAGAGTTCCGATCAATGGAACGATCAGCAGGAAAACTTGTCTTCGTAAGTATAACTAATTGTTTTTATGAGATTGCAGCACTTTGTTCACGTTATAAAATAAGCAACGTAAGCCAGCAATCTGGCAGATCACCACAACCATTCCGTCCAAACGCCAATATGATGAACATGGCTATGATGACCCCTCAGTTCCAATACCAACAACGAATTCAACAGATGATGATGCAACAACAATTTCAACGACAACAACAGATGCAAAGGCACATGAGTCCAGGTCAATCAAGCATTCCACCAGAATCACAGAAACCACCTATAGGTTACGTTTGCTTTAAATGCGGTCAACCAGGTAGCGAATCGTTGTTGACATCGTAGATTATGACTCATCGTTGTTCAGGCCATTGGATTTATTATTGTCCCAACGTACCGAAGGGTCAGTTTGTTCCCCGGCCAGGAATGAATGGAAAGTAAGTGTACATTTTTTGTAAAGAGTTTGAAACTAACGAGTTTAGGCCTGCTGGAACGGACGCGTTAGAATCACAGGCCCGTCAAAAACCCAACGAACTTACGTGCCGTTTGTGCAAAAAGCTTATGGTGGATGCTGTTCTTGTTCCATGTTGCGGCAAGTCATTTTGTAAAGAATGTACGTATATTGCTTTGAAGTCAAATCTCGCGTTGTTTTTGGTGTTTTCTGGTTGTATTTGGAGGAAAAGGCTTGGCTATGTAGTTAGCATTGTATATATGTACATCATTGTTCAAGCGAACTCATCTGAATGCGATCCGGTCGAGGCGAGCCGCCTGTTACAAACTGTTATCTACGGTTCAGTTGCTCCTAATTGGCTTTTAGACAGCAATGATCGTAGTAGAGTCATGAGTGAAGATCAAAGAGCCTTGGTTGAAAAAGGGCACCTCCTAGGAAGAGCAAAAAGTTATGACTGACCATGACGATTACAATGACTGAGGCTGTAGAATAACCGACTCAATCGCACTTCCAAGCTGCTTCCTTCTTTTCATTTTTTCTTCCTTTTCATAGACTCTCGGGATGCTTAACTTCTCTTTGTTTGGTAGGTATCTGTGCGGAGCTCGATAATACCAACAAGTGCCCTCTCTGCTCTAAGGAGAACGTATCGTCCAGTCAAGTTATTCCCAATAGATCGCTTAGGAATACGATCCAAGCATTTATCGAAGAACGTGAGAAAGATGAGCGAGAGCGTGCCGAAGTTGCACAAACGGTCGAAGCCACTGCAACAGCAGAAAATAGTGAAGTTCAGGCTCCATCAGGAACGGAAAAGGAAGAACAATCAACAGCTGTTAGCGCTGCGGTAAAAAATAAGAATGCTTCTCTGCCGCAATCTCACTTAATGCAGTCTGCACAGCAGCAGCCGCCATCAATGGCTGCTTCACAAGGTGGATTACCCATTCAAGTATTTGAATCAGAAGAACGTACAACACGCGGAAAACATAAGGGCCAGGAGAGCATGATGGACATGGGCATGATGTTTGGAGGAAATCCAGCAATGATGATGGGAGGCATGGGGGGGCCGCCTGGGGATATGTATGCTGGGGGAGCGAATGGTGGTCCTGACATGGCCTGGATGGGCATGATGGGCATGCCTCCACCAGGCATGAACTCCATGGCGAGGATGGGTATGGTAGGCCCAGAGCAGTGGGGATTCGGTATGGGTGAAGGTAATAGCTGCAGATAAAATGTTTAACCGGATAGTTAAATTATATTCTGGATAGGTATGGGAGATATGCCACCTGACATGGACATGCCACAAGGACCTATGGGTAACCGCGGAATGGGCAGACCGCCCTTTATGATGCCAGGTGGAGGCTTTGGTCCTGAGGAGATGTGGAATAACATGAATGGACCTTTTCCAGGAATGATGCCCCAAGAGGTGTTTCCCTTTGCACCTGGCATGTCATTTAATACTAGAGGAGGATTTAGCGGCGGGCGAGGACGTGGCCGCGGGGGAAGGGATCCCAATCAAAGTATTCGACGTAGAAGTGAGCATGGTGAAGACACCAGTAAGCGAGGTCCCGGAGGAAGTTCCGAAACCTCGAACACTGACAAACCAGCAAGCATCAAAGGTGTTGCTATGGTAACCTCAGATGAAGATATCCCAACGGGTCCACGTGCGGAACGTGAAAAGTATACTTCATCACAGAGTCGATACGAGCAACGTAGTAGTAGCAGCAGTCGCTATCGCCGACGTTCTAGGTCAAGATCAGAAAAACACGATAATCGTAGCAGCCGACGATCTACAAGTCGTTCTCCTTCACGATCTCCTGAACGTAGCCGTCATAGATCCACAAGTCGATCATTATCACCTCGTGGAGCAGGCGAATCGTCTCCACGACCACACAGAGACCGACATTCTAGTAGTTCTTCCAAGCACCGCAGTTCACGACACCATTCATCCCGCTATCGAAGCCGCGAACGCGAGCGTGAGCGTGAGCGTGATCGTGATCGTGAACGTGAACGGGATCGTGAACGGGATAGGGATAAGTACAGGGACAGGAGCCGAGATAGAAACAGACGACGGGAGCGACGATAAAAGTGGAAAGTAACTTGGTCATCGTCATGCATACATTTATCTTTGAAGAAAATAAAAATTTAACCTGATTCAATAACGTATCGAATGGGCATTCAATTATCCATCCTTTTCTTCAAAGTCTACATATTCTTTTTTCTTGGGCGAGAACTTCCGTGTTCCATCTGATCAGTCCCAAATTAATAGATACAGTAGCTGCGCATCAAGATAATACTCGATATGGTTATATTCTTTGATAAAGTTATATCTTTACAGGATCCATACAATTTGCATAGCTTTAATATAATAGATTTAATATCATTATGGGTTACGCGACGTTCAGCAATATACGCTTTCGGAAAAAATCTTTTCTGAATGACCTTCATTTATGGATGGTAAGAAATTTGAGGTGCCACATAATGTGGTATGAAATAGAGGATCTACTTTTGGTATCAAACGTAGCCTCGGTTAAATCATTCAGTGTATTCTGCAATGCAAATTAGCAAAGTATCCCTCCCATTCAATCTAAAAAGCAAACTTGCATCCTTTTAAGGCTTGCCACGGGTGTGCCTTATCTGGGTGGACCTTATCTGAGTGAGCTTTAACCTGGGCGGGCAGTAGGTAAGCCCACGGCCCAAGTCCCCAGTCCTAGCCCAGTTTCAAACCTTATTTCTCTTTTCACAAGTTACGACACTGCCTTTGAAATTCCTGTGTCTATGATAGGCCTCGACTGCTTGTTCATCTCGATAACTTAGTCACATATGGACATTACTTCACCTCAATCCTGAAAATATATTGAAAATTCTATTCTCGAGCTGTGTGTCTGCTTGTACCGCAATAGCGGTGCCACAATTTTCTGTAGACTGTGGCAAATATGACACAATATCATTAAATGGTGGAATACAGCTTGCATATATATCACGAACCTTCAAAGATTACCGACTCACAAGGATCTGAGAGCGGACGTCCAGTTCGTTCTAATTATACTCTTGATACAGTTATAGCCTTCTGATCCACCAAAAGTGTTATACTAACGCGCGGCTACTATATACTGAGGATGTCAGCGTATACAGCGCTATTTTTTTTAGCGTGCTTGCTGCCGTATACGGCACTGATCTTAACATTCACAATAACATTTACGCAGCTCGATATTGTACAATAAAATCTTATCGCAAGTTTATTTTAAATTGCGGGAAACATACTGAAGGGGTATTTGAACAATTTCGGAGATAGGGATGGGATTATATAATAAAAAATTTAGTAGGTTGAATGGCATATAGTTCTGATTGAAACTTACCAGCCGAAGCTGTGGTCCTGGCCTATGCCAAGTGCCGCGCCATCGTGTCAGCAGGCTGACAGAGTGGGCGTGTTTATCTTTTTCAATTCAGCATCGAATTGGCTGATGTTTTGGTAGGGCCTAAAAGGCGGAAGAGAAGATCCGTTCTTCATAGCATAGATCCCTGCAAGTCCAATCGCAAGAGCAGCCATTGTATCTCTGCCTTGAGCGGCATGTCCAGTTTTTACGGCTATACACTGGGGATTGGAGCATAAAGACGCGCCGTTGACGGAGATGTTTTTGATCTTCCCATCGACAACTTTTTTTCGTTTCGGGCGTGAGATCTTTTCGAAGCAAAATACACACGTCTGGCTACTTCTGTATTCGTTCGTCATTACGACTGGAGTAGCCTGTCGGTGCAGCCGTCTCATCCAACTACCCCCTCTTCTTGCGTGTCCTCCAATCCGAAGACCGACACCAGTTCCTTGGGTACCGATACATAGTACTGCAGTCTTTTTATCTCTCCCTCCCTCCCGTAGCACCTGCTTTCGTTCTTCAAAACATTTCTTCCTGTACACCTGATTTCTCTTTATTCGGAGATATTTCTTGGCTTTGCGTTCGGTGTTCGACTTGTAGAACTCTCTCAAAACGCCCCGAGTTTCTTGGGCGATCTACCAAGAGCCGCATTTTGTAAACGCATTCCCAGATTTATTCATTACCTTGTGGCGTTCATTGGCTTGCTCTACAGTATTTGACCATTCCATACTATTTTCTGAAAGTAGTTCTTCTGCTCGACTTGCAGCTCGTCCTTCGGGTGACTATATACAAGACATGAATCATTCAGCCTTCTTATATTACGTCGCTCAACTTACTTTCCTCTTCCGTCTTTCTCTGCTCTTTCGTGCTGCTCTAGACCTCGTCGTCCAGTCTAAATCTGCTGCGGTAGACTTCAATGGCTTTGGTAACTTCAAGAACTGCCTCTTATCGTCATCAATATCCACAGACATCTTATTGCCATGGTCTTCTAAGGATTGGTATCTGTTGTACAGCTCCACATGGAAGTCATAGCGAGAAGGTGGAATACTAACGGTCGTGGACATGGTCACCACTCCGTAATCAGTCCCAGCATAAGTGACTGTCCCATCAGGAAAGTTGTCTAGCCTCATATGTTCTGGGAAGTCTTCGCAACCAGGTTTTTGAGGCGTGGGGGGACTATCCCCTGATTCAGCATCCTCTTCTTTTTTGCGCTTTCTCTTGCTTTTTTTGCCAGAGTGTATCATATCTAATGTCTAAAAGCACTTGCGTTAGACTCTTCAATTCAATAGATATGCGTTTTTTACCTTTCTTGCATGATATCTTCTACTTCTGGCATCAGAAAGTTTTCGCTTTTCTGCGTTAAGGAGCATCTGTCTATCAGCTCTCATGTGCTTTGCTTGTCGAAGGCGGTCAATCATTTCTGATTTTTTCTTGATTGCATTTGGTGTACGGAGACGAGATAAACTGGCAATTCCTTGCTTCAGCTCCATAATGTTTCGTCCTTCTCGAGTAACTTCCTTAGACAACCTTCTTGTGTTCGCTTCATACTGCTTAATACGGTCTGTCACTTCTTGAATGTTAGTTTTCAGTTCTGCTTCGCTCCCCTTAAACTCCGTCTGAGGTTGAGGATTTCGTCGCAATTTCTTTCGCGATTCGTAAAGAGATTCAGGACGACGCTTTTTGCCGGATGTTGTTCCAGTGATAATAGCTGTGTTGAACGGCATTATAGTAATCCGGTCTCGGAACTGCAATCCGTGTTGCTTGCATATACGATCGATGGTTTCCAGGTCAAACAGAGATCCAAAGACTGCTCTTTTATAGCCAAGAGCTTCGGTGTAGGATGTAATCTGACGCCCGTGGCTGTCGTTGATTTCTATCAAGGGGCCAGTCTCTGTACCTTGGCTAGTACCAAACAGCTGGTAGATAGCACCGCTATCCAAAGGAAGGCCATGTATCTCCGAAGGTCGCACATATGGACAAACGGATCGTGTAAACTTGTCATACCCAGTAGCCCGAAGTATAGAATTGGCTAGAAACACAAAAGGAATCTGACTTGCAATAGAAGCCTTATTCCCAGACGGCGGTACAAACGGATGAAGCTTCCGGTAAATTAATAACATTGTGTTCATTTCTTTGGCTGTAAGGATATCACCATCCCAGTGATTGATGACCATATTGGCAGTGAGATCGTCGGCCATATCAGCGAGTAAAAACTTTCGAAGAACAGCTTGCATTGACCGCTGCTTTCGTCTTGTAGTCTCTTTCTCACCGTTGTTACTTGTATCATCTTTTCTCTTTCGTTTCCCCACATCCATATCATTGCTACTGTCGCTGTCATTGTCATCGGAGGCTTGCATCAGGGATTCTAATGTTTCGTGCTGTGGCAGATGTGACAACAAGATGTCACAACGTGATTCGTTATTAAGGTTATGCGGTTGTTTTTGTGTTGTCTACAATAGGAATACTCGATTATATTTATTGTTTCTGTAAGATGCTTCCAAACCTTTTTGGATTTTGGTTTCTTGTTTAGAAAATACGTCAATCGCTTTTCAGATGTGGATAAGCTACATTCAAGTTTCCTTTTGTTGTAACGATCTTTTTCGCTTAGCAGCCTATTTTGAATCTTCGAAATCTTGCGCCTCTCCCTTCGAACAACGTCCCGTAATTGCTTCTTTTCCCACGAATGGTTCTTTATTTCCAATTCCTAACATCGAACCATGTGATGAGTCTCTGTTAAAACGTTCAATCAGTACCTGCTTCTCCTTTTTTTCTTTAACTTTTTTGGCAACCATATCCATATATCTTTTTTCTCTTTTTGGTGATAAATGCAACCGCAAAAGAACCCGCAGTACATGATTAAGCATACAGATAAAAATGTTTCCGTTCCATATGTTCTTGAAATTCGTGCCGTACTGAGAAACTATCTCTCTAGAAACTGCGAATGGGAGCCTTCTTCCAGATCTATTCGACCAATCCGTCTTCACGTCAAGCGCTGTCCAGGATGAGTGTGATGCTAATGTGGATTCCTTCGGACCACTAATGGAAAAATGGACAGAATGTAAATACTGCAGATGTAGTTGAGTGAACAGAGTAGAATCATCAGTGGTTGGTGGTAGAAAATAGAAATAGCTAGTTCCATCCAGCACATCGCTGTTTCTTATCACTGGTAGTACGGTACTGGCTTTAAGTCTATTATGCCTTGTATCTACATAAAAAAGTAAATTGCAAAGATCATGGCCACTGATTCTGCATGAACAGTTACCTGTACATCCCTCTGTTGCCCACTTTAGCATTGATTGAAAGACGATTGCAGAGAAGTCTCCGCTCAAATCCGTCGCCTCAATAGAGATGTCCTTCAATTTCTTTTGTATTTCAAGTTTCCGCCTTCCGTCTTCTTTAAGTTCATTTCTTAAAACAGATAGAACCGATGTCGAGCATGTACGGATTTGTTCATTTTTTGGTGCAATAAGAGAAGCTGACTGATACTCCCGAGGTTGACCACTCTTAAAATGACTATAAGCCCGTTCACGACATGCTTGAAAGTTCTCCTTTACAAATTGCTTCCACAAATCAACGTATCGAAACTTTTTTTTGAATTTGTCACCGAACGTATTGCGCCTTAATCCCGTTTTATCTTCTATCCTTTGTAGAGTTCCTCTCGGAATCCTTTTTCTCTTCAGCGATTCATCGAAAAGCTTCTGCAGTTCTTTTTCAGCTTTTTCTTGATTTTCCCAAAACTTTTCATCGTCATCGTCAACTTCACAATCGTATGCTTGTTGCACTTTACAAATGCTTGTTGTTACAAAATCAAAAAATTCAGCATTCAGAGCATTTTTTGCTTCTTGAACGGTGTTAACAGTAATTGGGTTTGATGGTTGGGGAATATCTTCATATTGAAGCCGACGCTGTTTTGGGCGATACATATCTTTAAGCAACAAATGAAAAAAAAGAAAAAAAAAAGGAAGAGCTCGTACGACTAATATGAAAGCAAAAACGAAGTTAACCATCACATTTTGTTGATTTATCATAGTTTTGGATAGTTAATCACATTACGACAATACTAGACCTGTTTCTGGCTTTTGACCCATAATGTGACAAGACCCACAGGATTATTACTGGTTTCCGAGGAAAACGGCCAGTTTATGAATTCTTAGAATAAACTCCTTTCCCTCTGAAAGCCTAAGGAAATATCATCCTTGATGTCGATAAGTTTCACTAGCGACTGCAAATTGATGAGGCGTACGAAAGAGCAACTTTTCCTGAAAGTTTCCTTAGATCGTTGGAGACAACGAAAACAAACATACTATGCTTTATAGCGATGCCTTTCGCGAACCATCCAAATTATTGCTTTTTAGCAATGCATTGCTCACCAAGTGACACCATGGGAAGACATGACCTAGAAATACAGATTTCGAGCACTTTCCCCGTATTTATCTGCGATTGTGTTACATTTCTCTACTGCCGTGTTACTTGGGCGCAGATAAATATGGGGAAAGTGCTCGAAATCTGTATTTCTAGGTCATGTCTTCCCATGGTGTGAGAGCTCCTGATTTGTGGCAGAGTTCGTCAGTTGATGGAGATTCAGTGGCAAAGTGAATCAAGTGCGTTTACAAGTTGTTGTATCTGGATAACTCCATTACACACAACAGTTCTAATATGTAAAACACACATCACTCCGCTGAATTCGGTTATCTAGAGGAATTTTAGAAATAATAGTCCCCAGCTCTTTTGCACTATAAACAACCTCGACACGGAGTCTCACGAACCTCACAGTTCTCTATCTCTCGATAACCGACACTACACAAGCAGGCTATCTAGGTCCTTTGGTGTGGTCAATGGATAGAAAGTGCGTTGATATTATGTCAGATAGGTCATGGTGGCAGTTATGGCATAATTAAGCTGTGCTCTTAGGCACCCAACCTAGCCGCCAAGGAAAATGCAACCATTATCCTCTCGGTATTAAAATGCACAAATGAGAACAATACAGGCGGGAAAGACTGCAGTCTTTCAAGTACATATTTCTAGGAAATGACAGCAGATAACCGTCCTGGAATTTTTGGATCGGCTTAGTCAGTGCATTATAGCTTACCTATGATTGAGATGTAGAATCATTGACCATACAGCTATTGAATAAAGAGGTTGCCGCTGGAATCCTTGCGATTCTTAAATATGTAGTAGAAGTGGCGCAAGTAAAACATTATTAGCTAGGTTAAGGTGGCAGGAAGATAACCTCGCGTTGCAAAGGCAGACTAACACTGTGGAACATGGGGAAACATTGTATAACTATATGAAAGGTCTATAGCTTCCTTGTCACAAGATATCTTGGTTTCAAAGTTTATTAGAGATTGGCAACCATAGACAATGTCCCTAAGAAATCATTTTTTACAAGTATTTGTTACCCTTAAGCGGTTCTCAAGCAAGCAATCTCACGAACTTCAAAAAAAAAAAAAAAGAAAGGAACTATGGTTCTCCCGTCTATCATAATAAAAAAAATTAACGCGCAAGTGACATCTGCTACTTGGTGAGAAAACTACAGTAAAGTGCCCAAGAACAATAAAAGTCCATCTATACACAAAAAAAAAACAAGGTGTCCAAGACGCTGTGACTAAGGTCACAAAATCGGTGACTTTGATCGCTGATAC
>JNEV01001636.1:0-10001 GCA_000697495.1 Saksenaea oblongispora B3353
CCTCCATAGATCACCATAGTATGACATATGTAATAGAAAGAAAAAGTGCACAGCAGGCTCACCAAGGCTACCCAAGCAGGCTCACCAAGGCCAACCAAGCAGGCTAACCACTGATAAAGAGAGCTCCAATTATGGCTGCTATAATGTTTGATCGACATCCATCGACTTTAGAAAAAACTGTGTCTTTCTTGATGAATCTGCGTTCCATATCAACATGAAACGCAGCATGGCATGGTCCAAGAAAGGGTCATCTGCAGTGGTTACAGTGCCAAAAACAAGAGCAAGAACAACTACAATCTTGGGAGCAATCTCGGCATCAGGTATCATCAAATGCAGCTTAAGACCTCCACAGCCTCCGGCCAAGAAAAGAAAGAGGGCGGGTCATTCCGAAGTTGTAAGCAAGGGCACTGTAACTGGACATTATCTCAGCTTCCTTAAAGCTATAATGGATGAAATGGATAAGTACGAGTACATGAAGGGACACTATTTGGTAATGGATAACGCTCCTATTCATAAGGCTGAGGATGTCTCTAAGTATATTGAGTCTCGAGGATATCAATGTGCCTATCTACCATCATACTCGCCTGAACTCAATCCTATTGAGCAGTTTTGGTCAGTTGTCAAGAGCAAAGTCAAACGCAACAGATTCCTGGAGAGCGAGACATTGATGACACGAATCAGTGAAGCATCCAATAGCTTACGGCTAAGTGATTTCGAAGGTTTTATTTCTCATTCTTATAGATGCTTAGATAACTGTCGTAACGGAGAGCAGCTGTGATATAATCCTCCATAGATCACCATAGTATGACATATGTAATAGAAAGAAAAAGTGCACAGCAGGCTCACCAAGGCTACCCAAGCAGGCTCACCAAGGCCAACCAAGCAGGCTAACCACTGATAAAGAGAGCTCCAATTATGGCTGCTATAATGTTTGATCGACATCTACTTTACTGACTTCTATTGAGAATTTGCTACAGCGACTCTAACCAGCTCTTCACCTAGTTCATTGTGTGTGATAAAAAATAAATATAAAAAATGGTCATGTTACCGCTACAAGCATAAAATCGTGCACACATATTCCTCTACGTCAATATTGATAGATCCACTGCTTTCAATATTCGATTCATTAGCAATCACAGATTGCTCCTGAAGCATGGTCATCATAACAGAAAGAAGCTTCAAAGATGTAGAAAAGGAACGAACGCTCAAACGACAACAACAGGCGGCCACAGATGTAGTACATAAAATCCAAGATACTTTAGCTACAGCTCGAAGCGTAAAATACCATTTGCATAAGGTAAATTATCCTAGTATCGTAGATATTCTAGGCTCTGCTAACGTCAACCGATTTAGACAAAGAATGTGGCCAAGAAGGACAATAGAGAAAGCTTAAAAAAGAAAAAAGCCTCTCCTCCTGCGCCATCAAAAATTATCACAACTTCAAGAGTTGAAGATAGCCCAAAGCATGTCACTTTGGGCCTGGATTTGAGTAACACCGTCATCATTGGTACTGACTATGGCGTGGCAACCTTAGCGACCAGTGTTACACACACCGTTGAAGAGTTGGAATCAATCAAAGAGGGAAAATTTGTGAAGCTGAACGCGAAAAGTACGATGACGGCCAAAGATATTCAATGGAAAACTGGCCGTTACCAATTTTCAAAAAAATTGGAACGAGCGAAAAAGGTAAAACGTCCCTTTTTCTTGTTCTCGTATATGTATTCAAATTTTGTTGTATAGAACACAGAGCTTGGTCGAAACGCGACAGCTGCCGAAAAGATTCTTCGTGATAACACAACCTACCACGCAAAGGATGCTGGTGACTTGGTGGAACGTTATGGTAAAATACGAAATCAAGTTTCAACTTTACGACAGTTTTATGGAGCCAAATGGATTCGACGACAGCAAAGGTGGCTACCTTGGCGCAAGACCCAGGTCCTCGACAAAACGATCGTGCAACAACAACGTGATAGCATGAAACCAATAATTCGAGCCATTGGACACGCAGGGACAGGGGTTGGAACGCGAATCAAAAGTCATCTCAGATATGGAGGCAAATGGCATAGACGACTTTGCATGCAACGCAGTATTGTTCTTGTTACGAACGAGAACCGCACATCGATGACATGTCCTTTCTGCGGGGGTCGTATAATCCATCCGAAGAAAAGAAAGAATGGAAAGACGATGACAAATAATGGCATCTCTTGCTGTGTCAATCGAAATTGCGAATCATATCAACAATGCAAAAACTCGTTTGGACGCGATGCACTATCCTGCACCTGTATTGCACTTCGATGTTATGGCCAAATAACGAAACAAGATGTACGCTTTTGAGTTACGTTTATTCGTTTTTTTATTCAACTTCTTGTACAAAGCCCATGCCATGATGGTGTGAGGTGGCGGCACCCACAGCGTGGTGACAACAGCGTTGCGTAAGTACATCAATAAGGAATGATTGAGAATACTCATTTTGCCGCTTTCATTTTTTACATATTACTTGGTCTATGTGCCTTCTATTGCTTTGTCTTGACGGCATTCTGCGATATCTTTTATTTTGTATTGCGACATCGTTTCTGTTGGTGTTGCGACATCTTTTCTGTTGGTGTTGTGACATCTATTTCCAAATAAAGTGTATAGGGGTAAACGCGGCGCCTACCGTGAATACAATGATAGCCAAATGGCTAGGTTGCTGAATCTTGTACCATCTACTAAAATGAGTGTGGCTGCTGCGGGTGGGATGGTAGGAATTGTGAAAAGGACAGTCCAGTATTATGTTAGAAAGTACAAGGAGAATCAGAGACAGGAGCTTCCAATGCGAGATACAGCCCCAAAGAAAAGAGGACCAAAACCTAAATTGGGAGAAGCCCATACAGAACACTTAGTTCAGGTTATCAACGATAATCCCACTGCTATCTTAAATGACATCACCGAAGAGTTATATAAAACTTTCAATGGCCTTAGTATAACACCAGCTGCCGTCCACAAACATTTGATTGCCAAATGCACTATAACACTCAAAAGAATTCAAAAGATTCCTGCCGCAAGGGAATCCGAAAAAATTATAAAATTACGAAAGCGGGCTGTTCTTGAGTGGGAAAACACGATCGGTCTAGATTTTAGTGTGAATTGCGTATTCATAGATGGAGTTGGTTTTGATCTACGCGGTAGTTAAATTGTTCCAATTCATGGAAATTTTTAACAGCCGCCGGTCACTTTAGATGTGATGGTTGCGGCAGTCACGAAAATATTTTTTCGATGTTTTTGAAAAAAAATTTCTGTTGGCTTCCCTCGTTTTTATTTTTGACATGGTACGGGACAAACCGAAATGCAGAAGAATTGATCGGTGTATGGTAGTCGGTTAATCGCGTTACGGTGAAGAATTTTGTGGTCAATTTTGTACAAAATGGTATGTTGTATATGTTTTGTTTTGTTTCCATGATAGTGGTTTTACTTACCAGGGATTGATTGCACTGTAGAACCGGAAGCAGCGGTCGAGTTTCTGAAAGAAGTGTTTGTTGCTGCGAACGTTGCAGTTGCGTATCATGTGGCAGATTCTGCCACTGATGAAGTCTACTTCGTCTCGTGGAAAGGTGATTCATGGGCGTGGAGCAGTGCTGTGCCGGAACCTGAAGACGTGCACCCAACGAAAGGTAAAATATTTGTGGGGGAGGTAGTAGTCCGCTTTGTATTAATGGCGAGAATAGGCAATGGGTTGAAACGAAAGCGTCTTGAAGAGGATGGAACCCGTAGGGTTCAGAGGCAGGTGAGTGAGCCTGACTCATCAATGTCGACATCCGCATTGCCACCGGCATTGCCATCCGCCCCACCGTCCTCATTGCCATCCGCCGCACCATCGGCATTGCCATCCGCCGCACCATCCGCATTGCCATCCGCCCCACCGTCCGCATTGCCATCCGCCCCACCGTCCGCATTGCCATCCGCCGCACCATCCGCATTGCCATCCGCCCCACTGTCCGCATTGCCATCCGCCGCACCATCCGCATTGCCATCGTCATCGTCGTCCGGATCACAACCGGGATTGAGAGGAACCGTAACGAAGATGACACGGAAACCAGTCGCTGCTCGTGGCAAGTAGAAAAGAAATCCGGGATGGATGACTTATTAACGCTCAATGATGATTTAGTGAAGTTAAATCTGCCTGATGCAAATGCAGATAGTTACTGCACCAGTAAGGATGATATCGAAGGTCGTGATTGATGTATACTTATTGTGGTATTGACAGAGTTGGAGGAATTGATGATGGACCCAGGGTCCTTTGTAGCAGAGATAAAAAAGCGCATGATTGGTGTTCACAGCCAGGGAAGAATGGAGAGGCGTTTCTTGGCGCCATTAAGCATGAGAGAAGTTGATCAGTTTGACGCAACCCAGGCTCGTGAAACTTTGGAGGTAGCCTTGGGTGACGTTTGTCGGAATGCAAGAAACATGGAGCTGGCCATGATTGTGAATAATTTAAATGCATGGAACATCGCGATGTTGTTGAGTGGACGCAGGTTGTCAGAGAATTACTTGGATGACATGGCAAAGGAAATTGCTGAACGTAAGTTGGTTGTGGTGGTATGGTAAGACCGATCTAACAATATTGTGTGGATTGGCTGGTTATAGGCATGGGATTGTCAGCTCGAATGGTGTTGAGTTTACGACAGCAAGGAAAGCGGTTGATCAAAATGCATGAAACAGTCTCTTTACCCTGGCTGGTGTATGTGCCTGAAGTAGCTGACAGTGTTTTTTTGAAATATGTAAGGGGTGTGAACGTGTTTCCAATGGAATAGCTAACAGTTCTTTTAGGCTACGAACAAAAGCATTGAATATTTGGTTAAACAATGTCAGGAGCTGCTACCACGTCTGCAGATGTATGTGCCGGCATTGGGATTGCGTCCTACTACGTCGCCACAGGGGATGAGAGTGTGTTTTACAGGGTCAGAGTCAGCTGATACTCCCACCCAATCAACCACGCAACCTCCCATCCAGGCACCCGCACATCCACCCGCACAATCGCCCGTCCAACCACCCGAACAATCACCCGTCCAATCGCCCATCCAGGCACCCGCACATCCACCCGCACAATCGCCCGTCCAACCACCCATCCAATCGCCCGTCCAAACGCCCATCCAGGTGCCCGTCCAATCGCCTGCACTACCGCCTGCACTACCGCCCGTCCAATCGCCCACACAACCGCCAGCACAACCGCCAGCACAACCGCCAGCACAATCGCCAGCACAATCGCCAGCACAATCGCCAGCACAATCGCCAGCACAATCGCCAGCACAATCGCCAGCACAATCGCCCACCCAACCACTGTAGCTGTTTGGTTTTATTTCAATTTTTTTGATATTTTGTTTTTTGATTCAGCATAGTTATCAAGTAGGAGTAATAAAAATGGATGACGACAAGAAAAGGGGGAATGGAGAAAAAAAAACTTAAAAAGGAGAATGCCAAAAAGGTTGTTGATATCTTGACAAAATTTTCATAAGCAATGTGAGTAGTAAAAGTAGGCATACCTGACTTGAATACAATCAGTTCGTATGAAAGCGACTAGGTAAAACTGTGCTGATGACTAGGTGTACTACATGGAGTTGGAGGAGTATTGCTGGAATCCTATAGTAATGACATAGTCCTGTTGTAGCAATATATCACTCCATTGGCGGTGTTTCAAGATGTTGAGTGGAATCAGAATGTATACTTGCTTATAGAACCTGGGATAGTTAACAAAAAATATGTTCTGGATAACGTAGGTCTTGTTGGGATGTGTATGTTTTGGTATGAGATAAATAAACATCGGCATGGCTTATTTTAAATTTCAAATGATTACTGTACAATGAAGATCGATGATGACAATAGAGGTATCTGCCTTGATGCGGATATCAGAAGATGCAAGAGTTCAGTAATAGGTCAACAGTAAGTACTAATGAATGTGTAGTTGGAAATCAGCCAATCATTGGTAAGTGATAGATCAGTAAATAACCACAAATAAATGAGTTGTTCAAAGCAAGGTAGGCGCACCATTTCCCAGGATGCTCCTTAATCTTGTTGATCATAACTTACATGTATTTTTTGTTGGGTTGAACCCAGATCCAGTTAGTGCTGCTGAAGGGCATAACTACAGTGGCCATCGGAATGACTTTTGGTGGTGTCTCAACCGGAGTGGTAAAGGTGGAAAGTGATAAATGAAATACTAAAAGTGAATAGGAGAGGTTGGCCCAATCGATGATCAAGGACTGGTGCGCGAGTTTGGGCTAGGATTCACTAACCTTTGCTCGCGTGCAACTCGCTGGGCCAAGGAATTGTCTCGGCAGGAGATGGATCATGGGGTGGCTCCATTGCGAGTACTGGCACGTTGGTACATCCACACTGGGTATGCTTTATGAACAAAAAGGCATACCAGTACTTTATGCATCGTTCGCATGTGCAGTTTGGCATACAAGTGGAGAGCGTGAGGTGGAATGGTGGTGGAGAGAGCTGCATCTTTGTGATGCTGAGTACAAGTGCGCGAGGTGTTGCATACAGACAAGAAGACAAACTTCGGTAAGACTTGACTGTAATGAAGGACGTACATGACATGTGCTGTAGGCTGTTCCAGGAACTTGCTGAAGCTGTTGAGGAAGCATGAATAATTTGTTTGCTTTATTTGGTATATTTGCAATATTAGAACATGCTTCTAAATATGATTGTCCTTCTGTAAACCGCATGTGGAGGTAATGTACTCTGTAATGAAGAGGTACTCGATTACAAATGATGCAACGCCACAGTGAGGCATGTCACATGTCGGTCGGAGTTGTGGTCACATGTCGGTCGGAGTTGTGGTCACATGTCGGTCGGAGTCGTAGCCATCTCGTTCGGAGTTGTAGCCAACTCATTCAGGGTTGTAGCCAACTCATTCAGGGTTGTAGCCAGCTCATTCAGGGTTGTAGCCAGCTCATTCAGAGTTGTAGCCAGGTATAGAAATACATTTACTATGATATGATTATTGAAAGAGATAAAAACATGTTTGTTTGTTACACTAATATTGCTGTTAAAAGTTCTTGATTCTAAAGAAATGTTTCCAGTTCTTTTTGCTTTTCCATTTTACTATGCAACAACCTGCCTTTGTAATGTATTGCTGTCATAAGTGTGCATCCATGTTCAATGAAAGGCGTGCATTGAAGCACCACTTGATGCAAGTGGAAGGTATTTGTATACAAGTGACAAATCAAGAAACAGACTGAACATAAGTAGGCTTAGAGTTTTTGACAGAACGCTGTGGTCGATTTTTTGATGATGAGCAGTAATGATGCTAAGCATGTCCCTTGAGTAACTGAAAATTGATGTGAACAGATTTAAATTTGTCACTGAAAAGGAGAAAGGAGAAATGGTAATACTGATAGTCAAGATGGGTGAGTACTAACTATGCAAGCTAGATAAGTATGACAGAGCGGCTTGGTTGTGCAGCATGCACTAACCATTATGGTACAATCAGCGAGTTGGAGGCCCACTTTAAGACCCATCTTTGTTCTTCTGAACTGGCAAGTTGCTTCAGGTTCTGATATAGTTATTAACATAGAGCTACAGAGTACCAAGCGGTCTGCTGATAATGAGGAGCCAAATGAGAGTGGTGCAAAGAGAAGAGTATGTCCATTTAAAAGCAAATATAAGTAAACAAGTGCGATGTTAGGTTTCAATTATGAAGGGCAGACAGATGTACAGATTTGGCAGCCAGCTAGAAGAAATGCTGTACACGCCATATAGCCCAAGGTTTACTAGCAGAGACATTGGAAAGCTGGGCAACTATACCATTTGCACGTTGTACAATGCAGAGCAGTTATCAGAGGCTGAGCTGGAGCAGGTGTATCAGCACCAAGAAAATGAACGATGCCTAGCCAGCCTGGACCAACATAGTGACACAACTGCAATGCTAAAACACGTGTTGGCATGTGAGACGGTGGAGGAGCTGCACAACCTCCAATGGACTGAGCCAAGTGGCCTGTCCAGCAAGCAGCTGTGCATTTTTTGCACAACGAGGTACAATATCCAGGAATTTTGCTCAAAGTGCTTCTGAACGTATGGACTGCATTCAAACTGTGAACACACGTTCTTGTTTGATCGTGTATTCCCAGTTTTCCAGTACCTAGCTGATCACAGTGGCATAGTAGCTTTTGAATGGTAAGATAATCCACATACGTGCATAATGATATGAATTGCTAAGTCTTTAATAGGGGTGAGAAGCAGATGCAGAGCAGAGCTCTAACAAGTATAAACCCAAAGACATGGGAAAGGGCTTCTGACTCTTTTGTTGATGCTATTGGCTTTGCTGTTCATGGTGACTATGTGGATGGTGAGAGCCTACTGGTTGAGGCTTCATCTGGCAGATTAAAGGACCACCATCTCCATACCTTAGGCAAGCCATCCATCTAGCAATGGGAATGCTCTAACCATGAAATAGGTGACAGTCTCAAACTGTTAGAAGCCTTAGAGAGCCTCATCCAAGTGCATGCATACTGCTACAGGAATGCACGTTTTGCAAGCATTACTGGGTTGAGAGCTCTTGCAGTGCAAGTTGTAAAACAGACCATCACGTTGATATTCTTGCATCTGCGTAAAGACAAAAAGTATGTCTATGAGGAGTTACAAAGTGCAGTTGTACCTGTCACTTTTGCAGCCAGGGCAGAATGGTTTCGACTGATGGAGCTTACACTGTGGGAAATTTTGCATCAGAATAGTCTGCAATCAGACGCCTGGGCGTCTTGATCGTCAGAATAGTCTTCAATCGTCAGATAATTCATTGAATTTAATTATCCACGAGACGAACAAGACAAATCAGTGTCAGAATCGTCTGACATAAAGAAAAAAAAATTTTTTACAAGTTAAAATTCTGTTTGACACAAATGTCAGATTTCATTGAGGATACTTGTTATACTATTCTACTGACAATAAAATCTTTATATATATCTAAGATCACCTAGGTTAACTTCACCAGGGATAAAGTCAGGATAAATATAATAGTATCTATTACAGTTGAGAGAAGTCTTAGTAGACTTTAACCCTCTGCAGTGGCTCTTGATGTTGGCTACATTGATGATGTAAAGCCTACCTTCGATATCACTTCCAGGAGCAGCTCTACCAAATGATAACCCTCCACCATTGACGCCTCCACCCACTGCACCTGTCTGGGACATGATGCGAATGAGAGACAAGATACGAGAGTGCTCTAAAACATACTTTGAGTAGGCTAAGGCTTCATTTCGGTATACTTCATACCTTTGCCACAACTATTGATATGTGTATGGTGGAAAAATAGCAGCATTTGACCATAAAAGTCATTCCATACTAAATTTTCTCTTTGACCAGCTCCCTGATAATTTGCCCATAGGTCAACCAGCAGGCTCATTTGTATAAAATTGGAAGGCTTCTCGCCTCTATTTTTCTGAAGGCAAGATGTATATGTGGAATCTGTGAAGATGGAAAAATAAATGGATAACGAAAATAAGTCCTTGAGACTCTAGATCGGATCGTCTTTATTAAGTTAGATTCCAAGGAGTATTTATACTAGAAGCAGGTCTTAGATCGTAGTTATCTGAACAAAGTTTTTGTACCAATTGGTAATAAGATCGATGATGGTGAAAACTTTTTCATAGTTAGAACCAATGGTTGAGTTGAGGTTATTGTTTCTATTGTTCCTGACTTTCTTTTACTTGGTTCCTGAGTATGAAAGTATTTTTGTTTATCTTTGTTTCAGGTCTACACTGTATCAGAATCATGTCTGAGTTAAGTAGTTGACTACTTGTATGATCTCTGCTATTCTTTAGGTTACTTTATATGGAAGCAGTAAGGTTGTGTTGTAGTTTAATTGGATGTCAATATAAGACAGTTGAGCTGCTTTGGATAATGGTTTAGATGTAAATGGTCTGATTGGATGTTGAAATATGACATTACCCCCCTCCAGGTTGAAGACCAGTGATGTTTTTGAGAGGATTTCAACTCTGTAACATGATTTATGGTGTGGCAGA
>JNEV01001637.1:0-132310 GCA_000697495.1 Saksenaea oblongispora B3353
TGCACAGCTTTTTCTTCTTCAACAGTCGTCATCCAATCCTAATCTTTCTTGTAGAGCACCTCTTCTTCTTCAGCGACCATACAGCAGCTTCATACTTCTTGCCGATGGACTCTTCCTCTTCAATCGTCTTCATGTTTCTTGCCGATGGTTTCTTCTTTTTCAATTGTCCCAATTTGGAGACGTTATTTGAAACACCGATCAGACATGCTGGCCTTTTGCACAAAGCTTATATCCCATTTCTCATTTATTTGATCACTTATACACATAATAACACTGGAGACCGTGTATCCAAGAGGCAAAGCAGCTAGTTATGGCTGTTATTTCTCAATACGAAGAGAAAAAGGTAAGATGGGCACTCATAGATGAATGCCTGGACGTATATATCTACCATTGTAATTGTTGATCACCCTTCAAAAGATTCCTAGCCGGCGCAAATCACTCCTATTCGCCAGCGCAAAATAATCTTTCATCCAACGCAAAGTCACATACAAAGTACTGTAGACCGCTGTGTTCGCTACTGCATGTCCCACAAGTCACATGGGAGATTGCTGGGCGCTGGCAGACGGATTTGGGTGTCCGAAGCCAAATCCTTTTCCTTGGCTCTCCGTTTCGTCTCTTTTCTTGTTCCATCCTTTGATACCACATGTCTACCATTACCGGTGTGTCAGATCACAGATTCCAAGCCTTTGAAACCATGGCTGGCTCGAACACTCGGGAACAGACCACAGAAGAACGCTATGGTCCACCAGAGAATTTCTTGGAGATTGAAGTCAAGAACCCGCAAACGCATGGTAAGTCCCGACCTTCCGACAACATGGTTCGCCGGTAATGACGAAACTTCAGATTTTGGACGCAAAATGTATACGGATTACGAGATTATTTGCAGAGTAAGACAACCTTCTTTCTGATAAGGACCTTTTAAAAGAAACTAAACAAAAGGTGGTTTTTATGGGGGGATTTTAAATAGACGAATATTCCCGCTTTCAAGTTGAAACAATCTTCAGTCCGCAGACGATACAGTGATTTTGAATGGTTTAGAGATGTTTTGGAGCGCGAGTCTACCCGCGTCAACATCCCTCCCTTACCTGGCAAAGTGTTTACCAATCGATTTTCGGATGAAGTGATTGACCAGCGTAGAGCGGGTTTGGAACGTTTCTTGCAACTGTAAGTAAAGTGGTTCGAGAAAAGAGAGAGGTGTGAGAAAAGACTGCTCATTTTTTTTTCTTTCAAATCTTGCAGTGTGGCTGGTCATCCCTTATTGCAAACGGGCAGCAAAGTGCTTGCTGCTTTTATTCAAGACCCAAATTTAGTGCGCGATAACTATAACTATTAAATGTATCATATTTTTATTTGGCTTTCCATATTATGTTTTGTAAGCTCTCTCTTGTTGATGAATCCGATAAATAAATTCCCTGTCCCTTCTCTTTTTATCCAATGGAATCAGGTGATAAAGCACGATAGTTCGGTGACCAAGTTTAAGTAACTGTATGACCCACCACCAACCAGTTCATAGAATGCAGGTATGGGTTAGGGCGATTGGTGTGGAGGGGACAAGTGGTAGGAATACAAGGGTAATGTCATCTCGGTACCTCTGGGGATTTGACGGCTGCAAGACGGAACACCCCGGAAAGAGCGATCGCCGTTGACTAACCAGTCGTTTTTGGCCACACCCTCTCCCCATGAACCGAGAATGCACCGCTCTTGACAACTGGCACATCCGGTGTGGCACACGTCATACACCCTTTCCCACAGCGTGTGATGTTTCACATAGGTCATGCAACATCGCTACCACAAAAAACATACGTATTGCAAACAAGCATAGTCACTTGATTCCCCATTTTTATTGAACAACACCTCTTCCAAGAGACGTATTCAAATTCTTAAACGACTTGTACATCTAGCCCCCCTTTTTTTTGGCTGAAAAATCGTGACTCGTTCAAACTAATCTACACATCTCGAAAAAGTAGGGTAGCTTCGATTCTTTGGGATGGTTAAACAAAGCCATCGTCTTTTGATTTAAAATTACATCTGAAAGCTTAAAAGAACCTATTCTGGATGTAATTTTCTCTCAACCTCTTTACAAGTCCCAAGAACTTTTGACAAATTCCATACCACGAAAAGACAGTCAATGGAAAGCATGTATGTAGATACATACCCAAAGATATAAGTATGGTGTGAGGAAATCTACTGTATTAGCTTTCAATGCTCGATTGATTAATTCTGGCGGTTTGCTTTCGTGTATGTACCAGAGCATGTCGATATTGTTACTTATCCCCGTTGACATCTCTATTCCAGACTGTACAATAAGTTTAGCAATGTTTCACAACGTGGAGGGCAGGGTACTGTTTGTACAAATTTACGTTCTGCTGAATCAGTCGTCTATGTTGATCACATCTGTGGAGACTGCGGTACCCATCGTTGGTCCTGAATTTGCTGGTAAAGATCATGGTAGCATATTGTTAGAGTTTGATATTGTTAGAGTTTGCGCCAAGAACTCCAGGCAGGGATTCTTCTATTACCACTCGAAGGTGTCTGAGCTTTGCACTTGAGTATGTCACGACGATACCTTCTCTCCCGTGTGTTTCTCCCATTACATGCATGCATAATTCATGCGATGCCAGCTTCAACCGGCTATCCTCGATCTGTGGTCTCTAGTCAGGTGTTGGCGAGTATTGCTGATGACAATTTTCCTCCAAATAATTTTCTGAAGATGGTGAGACCGAGGTACGTCTAAACTTCTATTGAAATTATTTCCCATTAACGTATAAGAATGTGAAGACATAACTGCACATATTTTCTATATCATATCAAGCGAACCTCCTTTTCTACTAGCAAAGCGTAGGTGATGTATGAGATTCATGTATTATATCTAGCATTGTGCTTAAAGAGCATAGCAGAATGGGTTTTAACACTACATAGTCAACTGCTCCGAGAATACCCATTCTGCCACAGTGGAAGGCTACATTGCTTGCTTTTATAGCATCCCGTGAAAGTAACTCACCTCAATCATAGCTACAGTTGGAGAGCTTGTATTGGAAGGTTTCTTTTTTCTAGCTCTCAGTAATTTGATGTTTCATTGATGATCAAAATCACAAGTGATGGGTTGTCGAGTAACATGGCTTGCAATAGCTATTCTGACCAACCATCCTTGTAGGTGTATCTATATGTTCACGGCGTGCAAGATTCAGCGTTAAATGAGATCTTCACAGCGCGGAATCTTTTCCTTATCCAGAACACCATGAACCAAACTCATGTTCCAGGCCCATTCTAATACGATATAAAAAGCACTACTTTCTACGCAAAGTCTATTTGGAACCAATGCAAAAATGATATGCATCTCTCGCAAAACGTTTTGGCCAACCGCGCGGATCAAAAAATCCTATCCAAATTTGTGTCTCAGAGCAAGAGGGGTCAGTGATACAGATCCAAACTTTCTTTTGTCTTTCTCGACCCAGAGCACCGTAAGCAATTTTTCTGATATAGTCCTCGCATAGGCGAAACAACAGTGGTGATTAAAATCTACATCGATCAAGTTACTGATATCAAGTGTCTACCTGTACAATATAAACGTAACCAAATTACCTGCTATTTTATGTGGAAATTAAAGAAAATATAGGGTGTATGATTGAACTTAATCTGTACCTGAGTCAGTGAGTATCAAGCAATTCTGGTCATCATCTGTTACTGCTACACTGGTAGATATTGAAAACTAATTTGTAGCTTTACTACGCCATCCCGTACGTTTCAGAGCATGTGAATTTTCTCATTGTGCTGGAGTTCCTTCACTATTTTTGTCATTTTACTAGTCATCGTTCCCGTGAAGCCGGGTTTTTTAGACTATCCCTATTGGCTTATCATAATCCCACACATTATCCTTCGGGTTAAGTGCCGGCTGTCTTAGAGTGTGCAGGCGTTTGATTGCTTTGGTTGTACTTGCAATTTCTCTACAAACACGCTCTCACCTCTTGATTAGGCCTTTCTACTGGGTGTCTATGTTTGAATTGATCTTAACAACCTATTCATTTTCCTGTCTCAAAAGACTAGAGCTTTTTGTAGTTGAAATATTTCTACTATATATATGAGAGCTATTTTTTTTTTGCCGGGATCCAGTTGGTATACTGAGAAAAGACAATTGGAACGAATTGGGCTACAGCTCACTCTTCTTTCTTCCGCCGGTTGATTGCCTAAATGGAATCTTGATTCTTTCGCCGAATTGAGATAATCTCTAACATGCCTGCTTCCATGAGTGATCAACTTGTAGATAATAAATATACAGAATGCCACTCTTCAAACGCCATACAAACGTTTAAGCAATCAATTCCTGGCCTTGATTTTTAACAGCTGCCTAATCCTAGACAGTATGAGACAACATGCAGTAATATCATGGAATGGTTACAAATTTCCACGTAAAATGCTGGTTATCCTTCTATTAACACCCTGTCTATTAGATTTTCTATATTGAGATCCAAATCCTGAATCAGAAGAAAGGTCTGATGAGATGGTGAAATTGCATACTCCACGGCAGCGAAAGCAAAGAATTTTGCATATCATTTTGCATTGGCTTAAAAATATCATTGCCCTTGCAGCAGATGAACCATACTCTAATCGGTGGCGCTTTTTACATTCATGCAATACTAAGATTTACGTTACAGGAGATGAATTTTCACAAATGGAACTGATGTCTTTGGGTCAAGATGTGAAATGCGATAGTAGCTATTTAGATGGAAGGGAAGCCTTATCTTTTTCGGCCCTCCGTCTCTCTCATATATCAGGCAAACAAGCCTATGATCATATCAGGATCATTCATTTTTTTATATGTTATTGAATCTACATACCCTCTATTTCTATTCCGCCTTGATCGTAATTGCTCTTTGTCATACTGACAAAGTTAGTGGAACGTTCTCTATCTGGGTATGCTTTTATATGCCGTCATAACTGATCTTCCTATTTGCGCCAAGATGGTGCGGAGTGTGGCACTTACTTTTTGGGAAGGAATAGCCCTTCTAAGGATATCAGAGGTACTTACTATGGAAATTTATGCTTCTCAAATAGATGTTGCGTGCGCTGCTAACCAGGTTTATGAGAGTAAGCATTTATGGCTTAACTGATGTATAAAAGACGCTTAGTACAGTTTTTGCTTTAAGTTTTATAGACGCAAAATCAGTAAACAAGCAGTGTGCAGAGAACAAACGCAAAGAAACTTCTATGCTAGAGGTACCTGTGGCGCAGTGAACGAAAATATAAGGCCGCCTCTCTTTGTGTACTACTATCGTAGATCCTTCGAAGAAAGTGTATCAACAAACTCTAACTTAATACCTATTCTTGTATATTTGTCTCTATTTAACGCCCTACATCTGCTTGCGCTACGAGAGAAGATGACAGAGCCACATGCTGTGCTGACATGCAGCAAAGAGACTTGTCCCTCACGTAACGCAAAACAAGTAATTTATATCGTCTATTTTTCAGGCACCCCTAGATTTTAGCAAATCATAATGAAGAAGAAGTGTCGGTATTCCATCACATGGGTGTTGTAGTTATGCTTGACGTGCTTGGTATACAAACATCGAACTTTTGCATGCAGAACGAAGTTTATGAAACTGTTACTCCTTTTTCTTTGCTGAGGCAGTATTCGTTGAGTCGTCCACCTAGTAACCTACGCAAAGATGCTGGGCTTGATTGCCTGTGGATAGTTTTTATGTATAAGTGCTTCAAAAATCCTATCATACATACTACTTGCTATTGTAATGATATAAAGCAGTACAAGATAAACAATGCCTAGCATCAAGACTAGTAGCCGTACTAAATCCCGTCAGCAGAAGGATACATTCTGGAGGCTAGACAGTGCTATTTATTTCACGACCAGATGAGGAAAAAGTATCACACTATCTTCCAACACATTTTGCACGTATCACGTCAATCTGCTGTATGCAATTTATGCAGACATGCCGCAATGAGACACTAGACTGGATACAGTAGTTAGCATAACTGATGCGGGGGATGACACGCCGGAAATTCCCTGCTCGCAGCGGTAAAAGAGTTCCAGGCTCTCTTGGTTCGGTGTTTGTAAACTTTTGACATCAAATGCTGGGGTAGACAACAAGGAGGCGCTAGTACTGATCTGGAAAATCTGTACGTTGTTATAAAAGTTATCAGCGCGAGGGATACTGACCAATGGAAAGAAAATAAAGTTTTGCTGAACAAGCGATGCATGTCTTGGAGCAATACATGGTACAATCATCTCTCTTCTCAATCCGATTTATTGCTATCGGGTTCTATGTCGTGCTCATCCATATGGTGACTAGTTGGATTCGAGCTTAACAACCATTAGACTTGCTAGCGGAGCAAGAGGAGATAACTTTTAGAAGGAAAGGTTGGCTGATCAGCGCAACTTACATGGTCTCACACTATCTATTCAATGAAGTGAATTCTATGTCTAAAGTTAACTTTTAGGCGTGAGCTCGTGTTGCGTTTCTTCGATATTATGACAAACAAAAAGACGTCACCGGTGTAAGGTCGGAAGGCCCTTTCAACTTTTGAGAGCGCAGATGACTGAACGAGAAAAGGGGGGCGGGTCCCATTTTTAATGCGTTCGAGAACGCCCCAAAACTACCTTCACACGGGCAAAAAACCTTTTTTTTTTTTTTTTTTTTTATCTCTTGCGAATAAACGAAGGATTAATGAGCGTTATCTCTCATTCATTCATTTCATTCAAAACGTCATGATTGCAACTTCTTCTAATTCCGCCTTTCCGCTTTTTAACGATAAGCGGTCATCTTCTACCCGTCTTCCTCCATTACCACCCTCAACAGAAGCCGTACGTTTTAGCCACAAGAAACTTAATCTTGACACCATCACAGAAGGTAAACGAAAGGTCACGGCATTTTTCCGAAATAGATAGAAAAATAACATTTTGTTGTATCCAGATAGCTGTCCGTCGCTAGAGCAACCGACGCCTTCCTCCTCGGGTTCTGATGAAACTCGTCTCCAGCCTACCTATACAGACGTTCCATGGACAACGCGACTAGAGGAAGAACCTAATCCCTTTGAACAAAGTTTCTCTGGTCTTTCCAGACAAATTCTTCCTCCAGTTGCCTCTATCGCTAGCCCTTCCCGGGGGATTCCCGGTCATTTGTTATGGGATTCACTAAGAGCGGGAGCGCTGTCACCGTCTATGCTTGAGGGCCCTGCTGATATGTATGATAGCCATTGCAAAACAGGTAACGGCTGCAGCTGTGGCATTGAATGCGCTGTGACAGCTATCTGACTCTCTTCATGCATATCCCGATGAATTTACCGGTCTTTTCCTTTTTGATGAGCTTAGCTGGTCCATCAAAACCGTTATCATCGCTATCACCCGATGTACCTTCTTATTCAAGAACAATGTGGGAACACCCTTCGTCCTCCCGTCTATCGCCACCCAATGGCAAGGCTGCACAAGACATGTTAGGAAGCAAAGAAGAGCCTCACAGTCCTACAAAGGGAGGAACAAAACGAAAATCGCCATCGGTTAAAGAAGCAGAAGACTCCAACAAACGACAAAGTTTTCTGGAGCGAAACAGACTAGGTAAGAACGAGCAGTTTCTCTCCTTTCTGCTGACTTTGCTATCAGCTGCCCTGAAATGCCGCCAACGTAAGAAACAATGGCTGCAAGGTTTACAAGCCAAAGTGGAATACCTGCAGCATGACAATGAACAACTGTACCTTTATACCAGTGCGCTACGTGAAGAACTTATCAGTTTAAGGACAACACTATCCAATCACAAAAAATGCCCTTTAAATCAGAAAACAACGCTTGAAATGATTGAACGACCGATACCTGGAGCCTGTAATATACTATCACCAGATACGGCGTCTGGAAAACATGACATACGGAGAACTTCGACTTCACACAAAGACCAAGCGCATCTGTAGCCGTTTTACTTAGCTGGAAGTCCTGATGATGCTGTAATTAGCTTACAATTTATTGCTATCTCCCCTTTCTATCTATTTTTCTTTCTTTTACCTAAAACTGACCTGCTAAGTGTTGCTTAGCATTTTCAAAATGAAAAACACAAAAGAGATCAACCTATGCATAATACCATGTGAAAAACCTTAAATCGATCTGCGGGCTTACTCGCATTGGATCCACAAGACGTAAATGATGCTAAAACCAAGTAATCTGAAAATCCCGTCAGGTGGTCGTAGTCAATTTGCTTTTCTGTATCAAATGATTGGTGAAAAAGAAAATAGGCTTCTTTTAGCTCAACAAAATGCAACACATCCCTTTGGAGACTTGATCTAACGGGTCTCGCTTACAGAAAAGCAACTTTTGTTATTTTTGACAGTAAATGATCCACCGTGCTATCGAGATATAACCACACGCCCCATCTGCAACCGTTTGCCTTTTATACGGTGATTTATTATTATTATTATTCAAGCGCAATCTAGCCTATTTTTCAGCCACAGTTCATGCCGACTCTTCGTTAATATTGCACAACCACCCGATGCAAGTATTGGGCTACACAATTCAGATCATCTGCTCTCATTTTTGTTTTAGGAAAAAATAGAGCCACATTTGCAGACATGTGGTTTCTTGACAAAACCTGAATGTTTCCAGTCTGTTACGTGTCTCACATCAACTGGTCAGTTGATAGGCTACCCTCCCCGAGACAAAAGCCTTTATCATTCGTTTCTGCGCTGTTGGGATTAGAGCCGGCCCAAGTGCCCCGGTCATACAGACCCCTTGCGCGTAAAGTTCGTGTTTGGTGTCACAAAGCGTTTGTTTTCTTTTGTTTCCGCCGAAGAAAAACCTGATAAGTGCTCTGAACTTTCGGAATTTCTTAGGTTTGTACTGTGGCATGCTAGGACAACAATGTGTGCATGATCGGTACTCCACAGGGGATTCGAACGACTGCCCAAAAAAAAAAAAAAAAACGCACTTGCTTAGAGATGAGTGGTATTCACAGACGGTGACAGCCCCACATACGATTGTGGTCAAAGCAACAATGGAACCACTACTTAACAATCTACTACTTGCGAAGAAACCCATAATCGATCTACATTTAACGAATGACGCGTTTGGGTGAGACTAAGGAGCGAAAAGGCAGGAAAGGAGGACACTACGCAACACACATAGTGTCCCTGTCACCCTTCAAGTCAGATGGTCGTATGCATCTATGGCGTAACTCTAAATATTACAATTCCCTCAGAGTAGTCTATGGAGAAAGACGAAGTAAAGACTTTGAGAGGGAATACACAACTTGCCAATGATCTAGTATACAGTTTCACGTTGGTGCATCCGGATACAGGTACTTGTACACAGTTGGTATGGACAAGAGGACTTTAGCAAGAGGGAAATACTGGAGGGATTGGTTGGCAGCGAGAGTTTATGTATGTATGGGAATCCACTTTGTCTTAAGGTTTGCGAGACCTTGTCTCCGTAGAGAACATCATGCCAGATCACACACGGAAAAGACGTTAAACAATACGAAGCCAGTAACAATTTCGCATGATGCCGAAGAAGAAGCTATATAGCTCAAGTAGGAACATTCTGATTGTCTGTGAAGCTGGTGAAACCTCCATTGCAAAATATAAGCGTTGAAGGCTGTTATTCTAGGGCAGTGGAACAAGCTCGCTACCAAAATGTTACATGGAACAGGGTTAGGTAGAAACCAGCTGGAATATCATTAGTGTGCAACATTCCTAGAGCGATTTGATTCAGTAAAGATTTTGGACTGCTCGTTTAGGAAGAACGATAAGCAACGCAAGTGGCAACAATGCCTTGGTGATCGGGAAGTGAAAAATGGATCCGTTATGATGTCAAGCATGCATATTTTGGATGCAACGTCATTCGTTGATGACAATACGATGACTCCCTATAGTTTTTACAACGATGAAGCAGAAACAGTATGAAAGTAGTCAGCTACGATGTCATGGATCAGACATCAGGTTTGATGTTGAAGAAATCTATGCTGGAGTATGGATGAATACTCATAGATGATACACGGGTACACACTAGCTTCATTCGCTTCAGTTTCGTTATATTCTAAGCACTGCTTTCTCTGTGACAGCTAGAATGAACATCCGCTTGGTAAAAGAATAGCTTCCGTAGTCCGGAGCGAGATCAATAGGAAAAAACGAATGGAAAATGACGAAAAAGGAGAAAATACTTATTACTGGGTTAATCGCATATGGATACTATAGATAGGATTGCCTAGACCATCCATATCAAGCTTATAAGTCCGAATATTGATGGTATAGTCTAGTGAAACGATGGGTTGGGATTTCACAAAGCGATGAGGGCGCCACGTAATACATGCAATGATCGATAGGTTTTTAAAAAAAATGATTGTTCCATGATGACATGGATGCTTTATCGTTAATACTGAGCCTCAAAATTTTATTTATAATAGATCCTTGTTCTAGTATTATTGTCCTAGAGATCAAATGGGTTTTTTTCTTTTTTTTTTTCTGTCACTTTGCTCTATGTATAAGCGGTCCCTAGTTACCTATTTTTAAAGGAAAAATAACTTGTCAAAAACCAGTTTTCCATCGTGTATAGCGGTGCGCTAAATTAGCGCGTCCGATCTCACTAGTTCTAGTCTTACCATAGTAATAAAGCACTTCCCCATTAAATAGCATTCCCGCTACAGAAATAGATTTGAATGAGATCGACCAAATTACAGTGGATCTACTCAAGTCGCAAAATAATGTACGAAACGTTGTGCAGATAAATCAAAATGTGATGGTGTCCGTGAAATAATAGCTATGAAACAACAAACAGAGCTTTCAGGTGAAGTAAACTTTTGCTCAACAGTAAAGACAATATCAGTGGTGGAGCCAAATGAATGGCAATGAGCTGAGTCAAAAAATCGTCAATCGATAAGACCAAATGAACTAGGATGAATGGTAACGCATACATTTACCATCTGCGTACTGGGGATCTGCATGTTCTGGAATTGAATGAAAGTTATTATTATGAGGATAATCTATGCAAACATCATGTCTAGAACCTTTTGCGTATTATCGAAAGGCTATTTTAATGATTATCCCTTCGGGAGGTAAAAAGAAATCAATTATATCTTGAGCACACGTTATTTGGATGAATTGTTTGTTCAGAAACTTTCGAACTATCTAAAGACAAGACATCTGCTTTTGGAACAAATCCAATCATGATGCAGGAAATCGATCGCTGTATCTCAGCATTTACTGCTAGTTTAGACTTGAAAGACGTAGCAAATCGATCGGTAGTAATAGGGTTAACTGTGGGAACGCATGATAGAATAATAGAAATAACCATCGAACGACTCTTAAGTATCTTCTAGTGATGTGAATGTACGTCATAAGGAAATTTCAGATGTATGCATGGAATCATGTGTTTTCGAAAGATGCGACGACGTTGGAAAAAAAAAAACTGCATCGTTTTGAGAATCCGACATGATGATTTAAGCATTTAGATTTGAACATAGACAACGCATGTACTCACACGCATGACTAACGTTTAGGCCACATTTCTCTCGCCTGGGTAGAATATCAGATGATTCGACAGAAGTTCATCTGTCGATATGTCACCTTTTTTTTTTTTTTTAGAACAACGAGATGGCTGTGCCCCTTCATTGTACCAGTACGCAAGGCCACCAGGCATGTCGCACGTCCGCAAAATGATCGTGTACTAAAAAAGGAAAAGGAAGACCCCGTCGTTCGGGACAGCGAAATAGAAAAACGGTTGATTCTAGATTTTATTTTATTCGTTGAGAAGGTGCTCCTGATTTTGAATAAGGTAATGTATCCGTAACGATGGTAAAGACAGATAAATGGTATCTTCCAAAAATGGTTACACTAAAGAAAATGAAAGAACGTGCAGCCAAATGACGGTAGGACCTATTTCGTTGGTCAGCAAAAATAAATCAATTCATCTACCGCCAACCATAAATTCATTATATCATTAGTATCATTGCAAAATGTTAGATCTACAAATCAACGTATAGTAGTTTACTTTCATGTGATTTGATCGTCTTATTATCCCATTTTAGATACACTATATTTTGTTTAATGATCATGTGTAGAAAACCAAAAAAAAAAAAAAAAAAAAAAAAAAAAAAAAAAAAAAAAAAAAAAAAAAAAAAAAAGGGAAGGAAAAAAAAATGAAGCAAAAAGGAAAAATCAAAAAAAAAAAAATTAATACATAACGCAACATTTACAGATGATAATTTAAAAAAAAAAGTCATACGACTGCAAAAGAGAAGAAGAAACATAAACAAACAATGCATACATGTACAAAGAATTATCTTCCAAAGAAATTGTCATCATCATTATCATAGTTTAGCATAAAAGAGGAATAAAAGAAAAAAAATGAATGAATAAGTAAAATATTTTATCGTCACCGAAGATTATGTCTTGTGCTGCGTCTTCTTGGTGCATCTGCTACATGATCTGTTGTAACTTTCTTTATCCTTTTTCGATTTGGTGATCGAGTGACGGTCAATTCACGCCAGACAAAGCAAGAGTTACCAGCAATATGTGTCTTTGGTTTACGTCCTCGTTTCTTTTTTGGCATTTGTAATACTGTATCCATATTGGCATCTGTAAAAGCTGCCATACCTCCAGCATTTCCAGAAACATCCACTTGTGAAGGGGGTGGTAAAGGTTGTGTATTCTGAGGTTGTTGTGACGTATTCACATCCCAAACAGTAGGTGTCAGAAATGTCCAACCACCTTCCCACACAGGTTCTCGTGTACTTGGAGGACGACCACGACGCCGTTTCAAGATGGGCTGACCAGATTCGGTAAAAAGGATCTGCGTGGAGGGTGGCTGAGGCTGTGGCGGTGATGATGCTTTTGTTTTTGAAGATGGTTTTACTTGCGATGAAGGAGAAGGACGAGAAGCAATAGAAACAACAGCATTAGCATGTGTTGGCGGTGGTGGCGGATGAAGTGTTATCGTAGGTGGCGGCGGCGGTGGCGATTGGGTAGGTGTGGTTGGCGACTGCGGTGTTGTTTTTGCCCAAGTTGGTAATTTATTAAAGAGAGACTGGGGTTGTGGTGAGGGATGTCGGACCAAGCGCCGTGGAGGATCATAACCTTGCAGTGGGGGAGACGAAGTATCTTCAAGCGAAGGTGAGGGAGATAACGACGGAGGTGGTAAGGGCGAACATGGTTGCAGATTACAGGCGGATCGTGGCGAGAGAGAGTCAATGGGTGAAAGTAAGGGTGATAAGGGCAACAGTTTCCGAGTGTACAAATCATGATTGGACTTTGCGTGCGGAGGTGAAGCGGGAGAAATATTAAATACCGGTGGCGATGTTGTTCGAATGGATGGCACAGAGTAGGTAAGTAAATGTGCTATAGAGGGCAACGTTGTTGTTTGGCTTGTTGACATGAAGAAGTACGAAAAAAGGAAAAGAAAAGAGAAGAAAAGGGATGGGGGAACAAGGCATTTATACCAAAAATGAAGAAAATGCCAGCTGGTCCCAAAGAAGCTCAAGAAGGATCCTAAACCCAATCAAAAAATTTTAAAGGACCGTTCCGTAGGTTCTTGTGCTTCTCGAGTCCGATTTTGGCGAATTGAAGATCCCAGGTTTTTGCGCACGTGTGCATTGACGTTTCACAAAAAGAGTACTTCCCATTTTGCAAAGCCATAAATGTTGCTACTTGAGGTGCAGATGATAGCTGTTTATAGACCAACAATCCCAACTTTAAATATAAAGATTTTTCCTTTATCTATTGTCGTCAGCATTTATATCCAGCAACCCTTTTTTTTTTATAATATAATGACAAAATACTTGGTTGCTAATTTACCTTATTCCATCGTTGAAAGGGCTCGTGCGCCCTGTTTCTTGTTGTCATCGTTACAGCGAAGGATGTGGTTACATGGGACCCCTCCCTAGTAAAAAAAAAAAAAAATATGTATATATATAAAATAAAATAAAAGAAATAAATAATTTAAATGGGCTAGTTGTACGTACGGAATAGAGGTATGGATTGGATTAAAAAAAGAAAAAAGGTTTCAGTGCTTTACTCCAAATAATCAAATAGATTCGCCTGTTGAGTGAGAATCCCCGGATTCGACTGCACGGCATATATTTCAAAGCAAGGAAATTCCCATCTCCGGAGTTGGAAAATCGAATAAAAAAGGGTACCCGAAATTTTTAAAAAAAATTAACCCGTTTAGGCGAAATGCTTTTTTAGCCCTAAGAATTCCAGACGTGTCGAGAACTCAAAATGGATCAAGTATCACAGTCCCCTATTTTGGGAAAATTCGGATGTTTCTATCAAATCCTCGTTGTCATACGGAAAAGAACCTTCCATCACCGTTATAAAGGTAAACACAACCAAAACATGGAAACATCGTAAATGACACTACCAAATTAGGGGAAATGTTATGCTTGTTTACATTACTCCTCTTTATAGCACAATAAGAAGAATAAAAAAGTAGAAAGCAGAAGAGCAGCTAGCTTGTCGGTCTTTTTTTTTTATTTTAGCTTTTCGGCATGGAGAATAGCAATCAGCAGTTAGAGTATTATCGTCAATTACTGTCACCTTATTTACAAAATCCAGCGATTCAAACCATGGGAGGCAGCCCATCCCCTCCTGCTGCCGCTGCTCCTCCTCCACCACCACTACCGCCTCCTCCTTACAGTGAAGAGAAGAGGAAAACAAAAAAAGAATTGAGTGCAGGCCCACCTAATTTTTGGAGTCCTCGTCAACCCCGAAAAAAGGGCTGGTGGAAACGCAATAAACGAGCTAAACAAGTAGAAGAAGAGGAAAGGTTGCCTCCTCCAGCACCAGCCACGCCCGTCATAGTCCCTCCCTCCTCGTCCTCTCCTTCCTTGCCATGGTCACCAGGCACACCTGCCCCACCCGCTGGAGGATTCTTTTACTATTGCCCACCCGTACCCTATCCCCCAACCCCAGAAGCACTAGCTGTCCCACCCGCCTACGAAAGTACTGAAAAATTACCCATGAAAACCATGTCGAATCCAAGGGAAGTCACAGGCGATCGATGTGTCATCATGTAAACATACCTTGTTTTTGTAAGCCTACATGTGGTAAAATGTTATTTTGTGATAAAAATGGTATACCAAATAAAACAAAAACGTCGTTGAATTTTTTTTTTTTAAAAAAAAATCTCTATCTTTATTTCGCTTAAAATGACTGCGGCTCCGCCCCAACTTCCAAAATCCGTTGTCTTTAACATCTTTTCGCCACCCACAGAAGGAGGATGCGCATTACCACCACCACCTCCGCCTCCGCCTCCACCACCGCCTCCACCTGCCCCACCTTGTCACCAACCACCTGTTCTTGTTCAAGGGCCTCCTACATGGTGTAGACCACGACAAGTCACTAAAAAGGGTAAACCTGTTGAAGCAAACCAATGCGCGATTATGTAACAATAAAGAAAAGAAGGAAATTTAACCAAAATTAATTCCTTGAGCTAATGGTAATGCGCCCGAGTAATTGATAGTGCTATATTAGATGCGTTGTGTCAGTTTCCTTCATTTCTCTTGTTCTCATTGACTTATTTACCAAGTGCCCCGTCGGCAGTACTGTTTCCAACTGTCACTGCCACTTTCTCTTCCGCCTCCTGTTTCCTTTTCACCGCCAAACGCACCTCCAATCTCCGCTCCACTGGTAGGGATATTCACATTGATGATGCCACAATCCGATCCTGTGGGTCCTAACCACTTGAAAATAGAACCAAGATCTTTTGTAAACAGCGCGCTGGATAAGCCTTGCGAGACGTCGTTGTGGAAATGAATCGCTTCATCCAACGTCTAACCCATGCAACCTATCAGCTATCTAAATCTTTCCTCTGCTTTTTACCTTGAAGGTCATGGTGTGAAGGACAGGAACAAAGGTTTCTTGTTTGGTCACTTCCATATCGGGGCGTACCTTGGTGATGGTGGGAGCGACGAAATTTCCGTCTTTCAGCTTTCCATCACGAAGGACCTGTCCCCCAATCAAAATTTCACCCCCTTGACGTTTTACGTTTGCAATGAGGTCTTCATAAAGCGTAATCGCTTTCTTTGTGTGTAACGGGCCACACAAAATGCCCGACTCGAGCGGATCGCCCACTTTGATCTGGGCGTACGCTTTGACCAGCCGCTGCATAAACCTGTCGTAGATGGTTTCTTGGATGAACAGCCGACGCGTGGTTGTGCAGCGCTGACCCGCCGTCCCGACAGCTGAGAATAGCACAGCACGTACAGCCAAATCGAGGTCACAATCCTCCATCACGATGATCGCATTGTTGCCACCCAGCTCCAGGATCTTTTTACCAAAACGATTCTGAACAGCCAGGCCCACCTGCCTACCGACGGGGGTGGATCCTGTAAATGAAATTAAATTGGCTCGACGATCCTGTGCAAGTGCTTGTCCTACATCCGCCCCGCCTGTCATAAGGGAACACAGTGCCGGCGGAAGACGATGCTGTCTTAATGCCTTTTCCAAAAGACGAGTGATCGCGATCGCACACAATGGTGTTGTAGCCGACGGTTTCCATAGAACACCATTTCCAGTGACCAAGGCAATGGCGCTGTTCCATCCGTACACAGCCACTGTTGTTGTTGTTATTGTTGTTATTATTGTTTGGTCATACATACAAATCGGGAAGAATTTTCTTACCTGGAAAATTAAATGCACTGATAACACCCACTGTCCCTAGTGGATTCCACGTTTCCAGCATAGCATGGCCAGGCCGTTCCGAAGGGATGAGTGATCCCTGAAGCATACGTGACAGGCCAAGTGCATATTCCAGAATATCCACGTATTCTTGAACTTCACCCACACCTTCTGGTAATATTTTACCCATTTCTAAGGACACAAGCTTCCCTAAGGGTTCCAAATGTTGGACAAGAGCTTCGCGCATCGACAATAACACCTGGCCCCTCGCAGGAAGAGGCAACTACATGTATACACATCAGCCTCGCCTCTCTTTCTTTCTTTAGTACTTCACGCCAGATCTTCTGAGCTTCCGCTACTTGATCCAGTGATTGACTCAGGTCATCAGGTGATCCCTGTAACGTCGGGAGCAAGCAGTGAGGAAAAAAAAAACGAACACAAAAACAAAAGAAAGTTTACCGAAACCACTTCGGCAATCACTTGGTTATTGACAGGGTTGATGGAGGGTAGGATTGGACCCGATCCTTTCCATTCTCCATCAAACACACCTTTGTTTTGTATTTTTTTAATACCCAGCACCGAAAACATATCCTGATGCTTTTCAAACGTAGAAAGGCATCGGATCATTTTTGTTTTAGATACGCCCAATCTTGCAAACATGGCGATGTAAGGTAAAACAACGAGAAGGTTTAAACATTTTTTAAAAGCATTTTTAAGCATTTTTTATTGACGTCATATCGGAATGAAAAAAAAAAAGACCACTTCATTGTGAGGTCGTGCATGAAAAAATAGTGTTCAAGGTGCTATCCGTTTTGTTCAATTTTGATTGTTTCGGAATTTCTTTTAACGTACCAGTAAGGATGCCCTGTTCTACCAAGGTTGCTGCATCAGGCCGGTCATGTATTTTATGTTCCAGTGCATCCTGCAGCTTCTGTCTTTCCAATGCAAGATGTGATTGCTGCAGTGCTGGTGCTACCTTACAATCTACACACAGGACCTCTTTGGTTAATCGCCTGTCCTTTCTTTCATTCTCTTTTTTGCATCTACCTTTAAGGATGTTATGTTCCACTAGTTCTTCGCGCGATGGACGATGATCAATCTTGTGACGCAGTCTATCTTCCAGCTGGCGTTTATTCAGCTCACTACGTTGCTGTTGGATGGCAGGTGCAACCTTGGGGTCTGCATAGCATAAATCCTTCATGCCTACCCTTTTTTTTTTCCCTGATTTACCTTTAATAATATTCTTGGCTACCAGTTCTTGGATATCCGGCCGATGGGCCAAAAACTCGTTCATATCAACGGACTTCGGAGCACTCACAGCTATACAGAAGACGGATAAGCGATGTATCCCAGGATAACATACACCTACTCATTGTTTTGTGTTTTCGATAAATGAGAAAAAAAAAGAGAGAGAGAGAGAAGGTGAAAGGTGACCAAGGGAAAAAATAAAAAAATAAGAAAAGAGATGCAGGAGGTTGGTAAGGGCTTTTAACATGAGAGCTCAGACAAAAACCATTGGCTGATCCTTTTGGTTTGTGTCACACCTGCAAAAGCTGTGCCCCACCGCCGCGCATCTTGCCTTCAAACAGGAAGGTTCAGATCGGAAACACGTCACGTTTGTTGCTGCTGCCCACTTTTCCGTCCATTCGTTTATCTACTGACGATGGTCGACAAACTACCATTGCCAGCAAATGCGCGCATCTACCATGTCGATCGCACCGTCACGCTGGCGGTTGTGCGCTACATCCTCATCGCTCTTTTTGCCACCTTCTTCAACAAGTATTTGACAACGGCCTCGGAATTCAAGTTTCCTTATCCGCTGTTTGTCGTTTGGTTTCAGCTTTTGATTCTTTCCGTTTTACTGTACGTCTTCAACAGCTACCGACACGGTGTGTGGTTTCGCCGATCGCGTTTCAGCGCCATCAGCCGCCAGCTGATCAACGTCTTACCGCTGACAGCTATCTACGTGTGTCTTTTGTTGATGCAGCCCCTCTTCCTCAAGCACGTTGAGGCCACTGGCTATGCCCGATTTTATGCATGTTTGATTCCCCTGAGCATGGTTTTGTCGCGGACCTTGCTTCACGCCGATATATCATCCGAGACAAAGGTCATAGGTGCGGTTCATGTGGCGGGTCTTTGGGTCTCATCCACAGCCCTGGGTGTGACACGTCAAGGTCTGATCTACGGAGTGGCATGGACCGTTCTTTCTGTACTACATGGCATTTATATTAAAAAGACATTGGCTCTTTTGCAAGATGACGTTGGGTAAATCGTGCGGAGTTCATACCCTGACCCACTCCGAAACTCATGCCGCCCTCATAGGTCCTTGATCCGATACGTGACATCCCTCACCACCCTCCTCCTTTTTCCCTTTGTTTTATTTTCAGGCGAACTCAACAGCATGCGCCGGGACGTCTGGTTCCTCGATGAATTTGGCCTATGGCTCGAGTTGGCTGTTTCAGGCTTCACCGCCTTCGGCATTTATGTCTCCGCTATCCTTTTGATCAAATACACCTCACCGCTCACACATGCATTTGCAGCAACAACAAAGGTAAACTTTACCCCTTTTCTCATCTCACGGTTACAAACACATCTACAAAAAAAGACATGCCTGCAAGGTCTGCTTGCCGTTCTTTTGTTTCAGAATCCAATCACGTTAACGGTAAATGGTCAAATGAAAGACATGTCAACTGTTTTAACTTTCAAGGAATAGGACATATGTGGCATTACCACTGCCCTTGCAGGATCTACCTACTATGCCTTTGCAAGATCTCCCACACACAGACACGAACATTCAGGATAAACGCATATCATATTTTTTTTTAATTACTATTCATACAGTACCGCATTCGTCACTCCATTCACCGCCCTTCCCGATGGGTCTTCCCCACCAACAAACATATTTGTAACCAAGTCCCGCACGCTATCCAGAAACCTTCCTGCTTCATCATCACACACGTACAAGTGGGATTGCAGCGAACCAAGCAATTTTTCGAGACGGGTCTGGGCGCCAAATTGCAATTTCATGTCTATTTTGCTATTAAAAGAAATTAGAATAATAAAATAATTTCATTGTTACTTACTGTTCATAGTCCTTGAATTCTTCGACAAGTTCTTTGAACCTTTCCATCACTTCAGATGATACCTCTGATTCGTTAGGACATATTTTTCGACGACATGCATAAGGAATTCCTGGAACGAACGATCATGAGCCCATGAAACAAACGCATAGGTATTACTTACGGTAAGACTGGGAAGAATTCCATCGGTTGCTAATATGCAAGTACTGTATTTTCGACTGACTGTTGTTCACGATCTCAGGGTCGTATGGGGTTACAATAACACCAATAAAAGGTTCATCCCCCGTGCTTTCATCGCGGAACAATGTCTATCGTTTCTTTTAGCTAATGCGGTGCTTCCGCTTGACTTTTTTTTTTTTTTTTCGTTTTTACCTGATAGAGTTTTTGGTTTTCAATGTCACGGACGCTTGGATGAGGTTCAAATGTTGGATGTGAATGGTACCATCCAACAACAGTGTAACCTTTTTGTGCGAATACTTCTCTTGCCTTCATCTCCGATGCAGGGTCCATTTCGCACTGACATAAGAACAAGGTTCGTCATTCATGGTTAAAAAAGGTTTTCTGTTTTTGTTACCTGAGTGCCAGTGCTCACGCTACGACATGGAAACACACATTGTACTACCAACGTCTTGACGTGATTGATTTCTACAAACGTGCCTCCCAATAAACCTATGATTTCTGTATAGGCCAAATGGGCATGGAAATCCATGACAAGCTAATTTACGGAGGATTAGGCCCAGTCAATCTACTCTCATTTTTTCTTACCAAAGTATCACTTTGAATTTCGACAACAAATGGGGCTGGGTGTTCATCATTGTAGTACGACAAAGGTACCAGACGGAACGGGTCATACTCGTCATTGTTATAACCTTCAGCATCGTAGTAATGCTGAGGTCGTTTGATGACACGTTTTGGTCGAGACGAGCCATCTACATAGAAAACAAAGTTTTTTTTTTTTTACTTTTTTCAGGTGCTACTGCAGAAGATCATGGCGTTTCCTCTTCTTACCACCTGATTGCACGGGTTGCCCTGGGAAACCCCTAGCCAATAAGGATGGGTGAGCTTTATCTCGTGTCTGTGTCTTGCAAGCCATACCAGTAGCTTAGTTCTTTGTGGAGTTTTCTCTTACGTGAGTTGCTATGACCAATAGCCAGATCATGCATGGCTTCTTCATCGTCAGAAGCACTGATATAGTCATACACTCTGCGTGGTGCGCGTCTGGTAGGACGTGGGGTGCTCGGAGCGACGCAATTAACATTGATCGCGCCAACGTTTTCCAGATACGTGTGAACACGTCCAATAGCATTCACATCACCACAGTTACGGAGACCTCGGCGTGCACATGTTTTTGTTAGGTATTCGGGTTGACATTTTTCCCAACATTCAAGGATATAGTTGCGAATTTTCATGTAACGTTCAGGCGTCTTGGCTGGTTTGTCGCCGAACCATTCTGGATTTCTTCTTTTTTCTTCAGCAGAAATATTGTTCTTATCAATAACCTAGCAACAAAACATGGTCGATTGGGGGTGATGGCTACAATTCAAGTGTTTACCTTTTCAGCCAAATCATCTTTTTGTTGACGAGGAGTGACTGGTGGACTGTCATTTGTTTCGAGTCTTTGTGCGGCTGCCTGCAGCTCACTCATCATTACATCTGCAGTTCCAGTGAGTTGCACAGTCGATGGGATTGGAACACAGTCCATGGGTGGTTGCATATCATTGATAGACATAGATAAATCAGGAGGGCTATCTGAGTCCTGTTTTACGCCTGGAATACGGCCAGGAGCAATCTGACCCTAACTAGTTATGTTTTTTGCCTGTACCGTAACGCTTACCTTGGCAGTAGCTAACCAATGCCTAGCATGATTCTTGCATTGAAGAGGATTTCGCGTTTTGACATACTCAGCAATCACTTTCCAATTACCATATCCGTAGATATCCTTTTTCCGTTACGAAAAAGTTAAAATACACAAACAATCAAAAGACTTCTTTTTTTTGTTACCAATGCTGAACGCAAAAGTTCATCTTCTTCCAAAGTCCACCGTGTGTTATGCGATGGAAGTGACGCTGAAGATGTACGAGCTACTTTATTATAAGTAAAAAAAGAATAATAATAATAAAAGAGAGAGGGGGAGAAAGAAATGTAAGATGATTGTTTTTTTTTTACCTTCTTTTTTCTCTAGTTGCGGTGTTGGAATTGTTTGATCATCAACTACGCCAACTGGTTGAATCGTATCATAAAATGGTTCTTCACAGAACATTTGCTGAATAAACGTTCCATCATCCATTGTAGCAGTAAAGAAGAAAGAAGCAAGGAAAAAGGGAAGAAAAAGAAAAGTGGTCGCTGTCAAAAAAAAACAAAAAAAAAAGTCTCGCGTTTTGTGTATGTGAATGCATCCATATAAGGGAAGAGCGCTATGTCACAAAAAAAAGGATATCTTCCCTTCCCGGACGAAAACTCTCCCAGTATCTAATGATAAGCTAGTTGGCTATTTCCTACAGCCTAGTTCCTGGACCAGGTTCAGGTTGTTGTGGTGTTTGTGGGCGACGTCATGAACCAGGTGTTCACCTGTGAATGTACTCTTTGTCCTTGGCCATCGGTACCGTGACTGGCCCAGCTTTAGTTTTCAATTGAAACGATCTTTTAGACTGAATAGTGGCAAGCATGGCGTCATATTGCATGAACTCTTGAAGTGTCATCTTATTGCTGTGTCAATATACCCAACAAGGCATGCATCAAAGAAAGTTTCAGGGAAAGCATATCAGATACGTTTTGTGAACGATAGGAACTAGGTCATCCTTTGTCCTGATCAGGTCACTACAGGAAAAGATCTTGGATTTTCTCCCTTTTGTAAGCTTTTTTCAAGATTAATCCAAGATTTTTGTATAGGAACTTTAAAGATCTTAAGACAGTTGAGATGGTTTGCTATAATGGGTCCCGTTTTCAGCTTATTTGAATTGGTGTCAACGTCTTTGACAATGTATCTAACCAATGGCATCAAGTGAAAATGTTGTAAGACACTCTAGCAGAATTAAAATTTCATGCAAGGGTTGGATCAAGCATAGAAGCTGTCATTCAAATGTCCTCAATAAAATATTCAGTGCCAAGGAAGAAATTAAAAATGCACCGTCAGTTAAACCTAAAACTTACTTGAACTTGGTTCCCCAGCAGACACGAAGGTTTCTCAATGTAGAATAAAAATTTATTCATGACAAATACCTCTCGTACTTGGACGTCGTCTTGACCGCCGGATGGTAATCCTACGCGATTCGAGGATGCAACGTATGCCGCACCATTTCGATGGATGTCGGGAAAAAGGTTTACGGCATGTAGCCATTTTCGTTCTTTAACGACCATCGGTCTCAACAATACATCAACAGATATTGAGTTATTTTATGTTTACACTACATCCCCAAGACCTGCCGGGAATGTTTCTACGAAAAGGTTCGTTCTTCCTTTTTGAATGGTCCAATTTTTTTTAGATTTCAGTATTTCCTTATCTAGAAATACAATGAACCCAAGCCATTGTACAAATCGATATCATCCAGGTTCACTCTAATCGGACGCCAAAAGTTACTACTACTTCCTAAACAAAGTCCATTTAGAACCAATGCAGAAATAATATGCGTCGTCCTGCGCAAAAGACATGAGTGATTGCCTGCAGACAAATAGAAAGGAAACGTATTTGAGCAAGCATTTGATAGATGAGATTTCAAGTCGAGCTGACCAATCAGACTTTTTAAGTTGACAAAGCAAGCTCACAATAGCGTGAGTTCTTCTCTTTTTGTGGCATTCTTTCCCTAGAGTACCTAGGGATTTCTTCGGCATGGGTAAGGTGGTGCCTTGCTGTTGCTCGTACTAACTTACCGAATCCACTAGCTGAGAGTTTCAACGATTTCGTGGCAGGTACGATCTGAGGAAGCTCATGCAATGCTTGACATGGCATGATTAGGATGGCTCAGCGGTGCGGCTGGAATTCTTGTCGGTAGTCCACTTGATGTGCTGAAAGCGCGACTACAAGCACCCAGGACGGGTGGCGTAACACTACCCAGTAACACAACTGCCTGGAGGACGTTGCAACACTTGGTGAAAGAAGAAGGGGTAAATGCAGAAAACTCACGAGCTATTCGTTTTTCTGAACTTACACATCAATCTCCCAATATAGGTAGGCTCCTTATTTAAGGGTGTGTTGTCACCTGTGGTGGGATCAGCTGGTCTGAATGCCGTCTTGTTCGTGTCTTATGGAACCATTTTACGCTATTTCGAAAGAGACCAGCCGGATCAGGCTGCAACTTTATCTCAGATTTACCTAGCTGGCTGTGGTGCAGGTGTTGCCAGCTTTATTTTCTCTGCGCCTGTGGATCTGATCAAGATCCAGGCACAGATGAGCCATATCTCGAGAAGCACACTGGCTGTGGCAAGAGACATCTTTCACCGGCAGGGCATACAAGGTTTGTTCTTTTTCATTTTTTTCCAACTTGGCTCGTACGGATTATGAAGCAATGAAAGTTCAAAAAAAGAAACTATGCAGGGTTTTATCAAGGTGGATGGATAACGATTATTCGCGATGCACCAAGTTATGGCATCTATTTCTGGGTGTATGAAGGTATGAAACGTTTCCTCCACGTCGATTCAGGCATGGATGCGGATGGTTCCAATGCATGGAAGCTCCTATTGGCAGGAGGTCTGGCAGGGGCAGTGTCTTGGACATCCATCTATCCTATCGACGTTGTCAAGTCGCGTCTTCAGATGCAGGTGCATCCACAACGACAGGAGCATAGTAGCCTGGCTCGAATCAGTGCAGCTGCAGTGCCTGCACGATCTTATAGCAGTACAAGCCATACAGCTCGTCTCTTAGCCGACGACACGGTCATCCTCCACGGACAACTGGATCGTCCATACGCATCGATCAAGGACTGTGTCCTCCGATCGTATCGGACCGAAGGCCTCGGTGTGTTTTTCCGGGGGTTGGGACCCACGGTAATTCGTGCATTTCCCGTCAATGCCGTGACCTTTTGGGTATATGAGATTGTTCTCAAAGTTTTAGAATCACCCGTATAAATTATCTATTGTTTATTACTATTTATTTTCTCATGGTCAAAGTCAGCAGTAAACCGCCATGCATACATTATACCTCGAAATTAGAAAAATAGTTTCGAACGTAAAAATAAACCTTAACCACTGTCAAGGAGACCATGAAGTTGTCAAGTAGATTACAAACGGAAAGTTTCCATCGAACGTGCATAAGAGCAAGAACAAAGTCTAATGCTCCGACGTTAAAATCAGAAAGAGAACGCGCGCGAGAGCGATGAGAAGCGAATAACGGATAGAGGGGTAAAAACGGCCCGGTGAACTTTCTGCAAAGACCCCTCATCGACTCCTTTAGCCACCTGCCCCCTTTTCCTGTCTCATAGAGCGGTTTCCATCAAATATAAAGCAAGGTGGACGAAAAAAATAAAAAAAAAAGGAAAAGCCGTTTTGTCTTTCTGCTTTCTCCTTTCTTCCATTCAACATACCCGCTCATACAACATCACAGCGAACAATGGTGTTAGGCTTAACACGACCCGTGGCACCAGCTGTCGCACCCACCACCACCTCTGCCACCACCTCTGCTGTCCATGAAAAGCCGAAATCCCAGACATCAGCGGAGACAAAGAAATTGAAACGACCGTTTATGCTTAACGCGAGGTCGTGTAACCTATTTATCTTCGCTACTGCAAGCGTCGGTCTGTTTACGAGTGTAAGTGCACTACAGCTGTCTAACCTTTTTTTTTTTTTTAATTTCCTTCTTTGTTATTAGACTTTTGTGCATTCCATCCTGTTTCCATTGGCACCTTTCATCGTTAGTCGCGTGAAGTATGGAATAACAACACCCGAAGAATACGACAAAGCCTTTTCGAGCAAGTCTGAAAGTGAAGACATATCAAGGGATACAGGCATTCTTGTTGCGTTGTATGCCGTTGGCCTACTAGGTACAGCCATATTTAACTTTTTCTTCTCATTGTGTCTTACTTATTGTTAGCTGGGTCGCCTTTGTTTGGATGGCTGGGCGATAAAATTAAACAACGGCGATTACCTATGTTGATGGGAATTTCAGCGTCCATCGCAGCCAACTTCATGTTTATGTTCAGCGTGACATACTGGATGCTCCTGCTTGCGCGATTTCTGCAAGGAGTTGCAAATGCATGTGTTTGGACGATGTGCCTGTGTTTGATCGCAGATAATTGGCCGAGTGACCAACTAGGCAAGTACATAAAAAAAACGGTCGCTTTTTTGCTTATCTTCTATGTTAAGGTTTACAAATGGGTAAACTAGTTGGGTTTTATCCACTTGGGATGATGATTGGTCTTCCTGTTGGAGGTGAGTTGCTGGTTTCAAAAAACGTGCTGGCTTTGCGGGCAACTTAAATGGCAAGTGACAGCTTACACCTTGCAATCCGCGTATATTTCTATCTTCTCTATCTTTCTTCCAATCCCTTGCATGACCATGTGGAAAAAGGCTGTAAGTACAATTTGTTGTTTTTTTTTCCCCAAAAAAGGCACAGACAGTTGATTCTTTTCCTACATTAGTGCTGTACAGCCGGGTCAGCCCTCAAGCTCCTTTTGTGGCGTCTTTAATTTTTTCGGGTCTCGACTTTTTCATGCGACTCATCATTATCGAGCGTTCTACTTCACCCAAAGAATGGTTCGCGCAACCAACAGACACAGAAACCGCGTCGCAAGAAAACAATAATGAACAGAATCGATCGACAGAAGCATTGTCACAAGAGAGCACAGACAACGATGCCAACTGTCAAAAAATTAAATTTAGACGGGTTTTGAAACAACCACGCCTGATCATTTCAACGGTTCTCACCATGATCGTGGCCTCTACCATGAGTGCATTTGAGGTAATACAACATGACCCATTTGTTGCAAAGTTTCACACTGTTCATCTGCTGTGTAGCCTACGCTGACCATGCGGTTGGCTGCGGAGTGGAACTTTGATGCGGCTGCGAGCAGCTTGATCTTGGTTGCTTACATGGCTCCTTCGATTGCATCGAGTGCACTTTGTGGATGGCTTTGTGATCGTTATGGTGCCAAAATCGTTGCCGTGACATCACTTATCTTTGCTACCCCTGCCTGTGTTGCGATCGGTATCCCAGACCACCGAACCACTTTTTGGGCGCTGGTTCCTGTTCTGATTGTTGGAGGCATGGTCATTGCTGGATGTCAAGCACCGGTCTTTTCCGAAATAGCCCATGTGGTTGCAGCCGCAAATGCAAATAAAAATGATCGTGACGGCCTTGCACGAAGTTACGCGGTGTTTAATGCTGCCTACGGAACAGGTACGTGATAGATAAAAAATTTTTTTTGGATCAGGACCACGGAATGAATCCGACGTTTTCCTTTTCTAGGCATGTGCATAGGACCTCTGGTTGCTGGGTTCCTTTATGGTGCCGTGGGTTTCTTTTGGCTATGTTTTACACTTGCGATGGTATTCTTTAGCTGCATACCATTTGCGTACATGTATGTTGGCGGTACTCGACAGTTAATTGTCCGAAGATCATCAGCTACTACTATCGATGAACCCAATGTGTAAATCATCTTTCTTGTACTTTCCGCCTTCCCCTCCCCCTTTTTTTTTATCTCTTCTTCTTAACCCCTTCCATTAATAGCTTATCCGTTCCAATGTAATAGCAAACCTCCAATTCGTTTCTTTTTTATACCAGCATTAAAAAAAGGACTGCTTGAGCCAACTCTTTATAAACAAACGGTGCATTTAGAAACAATGATACACCCAACCTTCGATGTAGGTTGGAAACAAACAGCGTTAGCCACTACCGTCATCTGATGCAGTAACTGAGTTTTAATTTGTCTCAACTTTCACCCTCGTTCGCCATCTCCCTTCTTCATTTGTGGCCGAATGCATAAAGATATTCTCAAGGTAGTTCTCATTGGTGATGGAGGTGTAGGAAAGGTAAGTTTTTAGTTGGCATTTCTTTTTTCTGTATACTCAATGGAGTTACCGTGTTACATCAGACAAGTTTACGCAACCAGGTAAGGGTTAACCCTCACGAAAGAACATCGCCACTTAAGTTTCAACTATACCTAAATCTTGTCTTTATTTAGTTCATACATAAACGTTTTACAAATGCATACAAAGCAACGATCGGTAAGAAGAAAGAGCAAAAAAAAAAAAAAAGGTTTCGACTGGGCTTGTATGGTACAGAAGGTTGAAACATGCTTTTTTTTTTTTTTAAAAAAAAGGGGCGGATTTTATTACGAAGCAAGTACTACTCGAGGACGGGAAAAAGGTGATGATGCAGATATGGGACACAGCGGGCCAGGAACGGTTCCAATCGTTAGGCGTCGCCTATTATCGCGGTGCGGATGCTTGTGTGTTGGTGTATGATGTGAACAACTTCATGTCCTTCCAGCACTTGGGTGAGGGGGTAGCAGGAAGAGAAAAAGGAGTGTTGTGATTAACCTCATGATGTAGGACGTTGGCATGATGATTTTTTGAAACAATCTTCGTTACCACCGGAGGAAGCACAACATTTCCCGATATTAATGATCGGCAACAAAATTGATATTAATGACCGCGTTGTGTCCCGAAGACAGGCAAAGGCGTGGGCGGAGCAACATTCGAGTGACTGTATGCAGATCCCATGTTTTGAGGCGAGCGCTAAGGATGGAACCAATGTCGAGAAAGCATTTTCACACATTGCTAAAATGGTGAAGGTGCCTCAGCTGGAGCTGGATTTAAACGAAGGCGATACACTGACGTTAACAAGTGACACACGATCAACGAAAGCGGGAGAAGGTGTCGGGTGCTGCTGAAAAAAAAAAAAAAATGACGCTGTAATGAACGCAGAAAAAAAAAAAAAAAACACTTTACCCCTCAATACATACTATCTTTTTAATAATGTCTTATTGTTACTCTTGTATCATTGTATGTCTATCTTATACGTATAATATTATAATATTATTATATATTATTATTTGACAGGCAGATTGTTTTTTTTTTTTTTTTCGAAGCAGAGAATCGCCGTTAAAAAATTAATTCGATTGTGCATCCGATGCACCGCTCGGTTGCAGCTGACGAAGTAGCACATGTGGAAAAAAGTATGACCTCATCCATGCAACGATAGACGATTATAAACTTACCCAATCGGAATATCCTTCCCCCCTTTCGTCTGTGTACAAATGCTGCAGAGAATGGAACAGGCAAAGTGCATTTCGGTACAGGTCATGGGGGCAATGTGTGTTACGCGAAATATTAGCTTTTTCGATTTTCACCTACGTCAATAACTAAATTAAGTCCATTAAGTTGTACTACGGTAATGAAGTGAAAAAGATAGATTAAATCTATTTTGCCAACCGTTTGTCCATATAGAGAAAAAAAAAAGAATAAACAGAATTCTAACTAAAATAAAAAAAATGCGTGTGTGCTAGTATTTTTTGTGTGTATATGTATACTGTTGTGTGCGCGTATGTTATCGGTTGTAGTAGTACGATTGCGTGTGTGTGTGTGTGTGTGTGCGTGTGTGTATATGTGTGTGGTTTGTGTCGTTTCTGTACTAGAACATAGTGACGGGAGTAAGGAAGGGAGAAGGCATAGGAGGTCATATAAAAAAAAAGATAGAAGTGAAAGGAAAACATGTCATGTCGATAGAGAGAATAAAGTGAGGAGGAAAAGAGAGCGTAGGAGTAAGTAGTCTAATTGGAGCACGAAGCCCAACGCGATCAGGACCTGTAGTCTGGTAGATTCTCGTTTTTCCATCCACATTCACTGCACTCGTAACGAACGCGCATGTTGTTAGGTTTTCCGATAGTTTTGTTGAAGATGACAAGCTGGGTTTCGCATCGCGTTAGTTGTACGGAAGCTTCATGTTTACAACGTGGGCAAGGATGATATTGTTGTTCGAGCGAAATCTTTTTGTCTTGACCTCCCACTAAACATACATCCCCGAATGAATGACCCCTTCAACATGGATGGTTCTACTACTACTACTGCTACTACTTACGTAGGACGAATGGAGACGGCATGATAACTAGAGAACAAGGTAAATAAAAAGAAAATAAAGAAAGGGCGTAGTAATGATCGATTTGAATTCTTTGAAAAAATAAAATAAAATAAAAAGAAAGAAGGAGAAAGGAAAGAGAGAAGAAAGGGGGGAAAGCCACACGTTTGTGAATGCTTGTCGCTTTTTTTTATAACAAAATATGAGAGTACCAATCGTAATCCTTCCTCAAGCCTATTGATAATCCGCTAAACGGCAATCCGCTTTGATGAAAGCATTTGAGCGCCACGTTTCCCGGTTGTCACACATGCAAACGTGGCAACCAAGTCCGACCATGGCAACTGGGTCCTCCGAAAATTTCGGAATCGGGACGTTTTTACACATTCAGAAAAACTTGGCTTTTTGTTGCTCATTGTTAAACAGCAACGTGGCTTTTACCCAAATAACGGGGTTGACGTTAAATGAAACTCACGATTTATTTTCATCCATAGTGAAGCGGAGCGTTACGTCTTTATCCTTCAGTGGCGTGAGATCAGCACCCTTAAATTCGTAGCGATCCCTTTCCACAAACACAGTATTGCCCTCGTGGTCTACTAGAACAACGGTTGCCGTCCGCGTCCCATATGGAGCGTCGCTACCGAAAGTGGGATTATGAAAGGGGGGTATACAGATACAGGACTTGAATTCCTCCATTGTGGTCTCCATATTGCTTGTGTCCGAAAGAGGTTTGGATATGCTACCCAGTGCTTTTGTCAGAACGCCAATGGGGGAATTCTATGGGGGCTGTACCTTAATAGACCAAACAATGCGTCAATAAGCGCCTCTTGGTTCAGGTCCTTGGCCAGAACTTCCTTAAAACGTTCACAGCCATCGTGGACCTTGGGCCATGGTGTCGTCAACGTGGAATTTGAAAGGCCTATTGTTTTTCCGGGTGAGACAATCCGTTTATCCAAAGGTGACCTTGCCATAGACTACTCCCGGTGTCAGTTCTTGGATGTCCCCTTCCTCTCGATTGCTAAGGTACCATCCCTTTTTGGACAATAAATCAAAACAAACAAGATTAAAACCAGAGAAAAGGTGCCTCTTGTCATGAAGGTCCTGCATGTAATCACTGGCTGAGCTCCCTTTCGCAGTTAAAAAATCTCGCACGAGGATACCCCGTGAAAAACCATCCTTATACTTGCGTTCCCGAAAGTTGGTAAGAGCAGCAAACCGACCTGTACGGGTAATACCAAGCCAGGTGCCATCATGTGAAGGAGTTGCATTCTTCTCCAGATCCGTACCGGCTAAGACATCGGTATGAGGCTCAGGCCAGAAATGAGCTCTTGCTGCCGGTCGGGTAAGAAATTCGTCCCGATTCCCAGCAAACACACTACATGCCATGTTAATGATGGTACTGGCTTTTGTGGTGATCTTTTACAATTTGTATTTAGGATGATCAAGTGTCCAAAATAAAATGCACATGGTGATGTCGCAGAATGTGTTTCTGAGAGAGGTCTGCCCACTTTTTTGCTGTCACGCGACAGTCGAATTGCAATTACTGATCATTACTGTACATTTTGAGCTCTAAAAAGAAAAGAGATATACGTCTTTAAAACACTAGCTATGGTAGAACATCCTATTTTACATCCATGAACTTGCTTCTCTCATGGACGCGAACTTTGGTGGAGAAGCATAAAGCGTATCCATGATTGACAAGTGAAATGACATGTCTATGTTTTTCTCCCATAGCTCACTCATATGGACAATCGCATCACATGGTGAGTGCAGCCGCAGAAAAAAAAACTACCATTTGGAGATGATTTTGCTTACATACCACTGACTTCTAAAAAGATGGCGCAAGCCGATCTAGGCAACGCCCGAGTGAGGGCAAAGAAGTAGAAAAGCACTGGTCAATCTGAAGTGATCTGAGATGCTATTCTTCCCATCAGTGATGTTAGGACGAGTCAAAACAGTCACCATCAGGTTCTGTATACAGTAGCCGCGCGTTAAAAGAATACTTTCGGTGGATCATGAAGTTAATTATATCGAAAATATAATTAAAACGAATCGGAAGTCCACTATCAGGAAGCTTGAATGTTTGGGCACTGAGATTATGTATTACTAATTGTTTTCAGAAGACAGGCCTCTTCCAAGGCTATGCCAGCAATGAGACAGTAACAATGACGAAGCAGAGGTTATGGATCTTATCACGGAAGGTCTTTACCAAGTTTACGGCAACAATATATCGGGGTCACCTGTTATTCTGTTCACAGAGGACGAGGAAAAATGTGTCGTGAAACATCAGACAATGAAAGTTTATGCAATACTTCTTCTGACTCCAGGTATCAGTGATATCTCCAACGATGATACCGAAGCTCCAAGTGAATCGAAGTACATGGTACTACCTAACCATCGACAGATACAACTTATCTAGCAAGTTGGCAGCATACTAGATTTAGGTGACCAATCGAATGCAGGAACTGAGCCTTACTGTCAAGAAAATTAAAGAAGTTGGAGTGAAAGCAAATCTAGGCGAAACAAATAGAAATGCAGTAGACAGATAAACGAAAGTCATTCGGGAGATATTTTTTCCTAAAGCATATGTCCCTGAATATCGTATAACTCCTAATTATATCAGATCCGTTATATTAAAGCATGAACAAATTATGTGGATCCTAACTGGTATACCTTTATCAAAAATATAATTATATTGAGTATTCTTTTAACGCGCAGCTATTGTGAATAGTTTTACAAAGATTTTGCGCCGCTAACGATCTTTACTCGATTATTGTACAAACAAAACTAATTCTTCGCAACGGAAATTTCTGAGCAAAAACCGTTAAAGGTTATTTTTTTCTATTTGCAATATATCTGTATTTTTTTTTTTAAAAAAAAAACAAGAAGAAGAAAAGACCACCAGAACTACTGCCAAAAAATTGTTACATTCCAAGATCGTCTCCAGAGGTTTTCTACTTAAGTACCAGTATGCGTCTATGACACATCTGGCCCCATAGTCAGTGTTGTCGACGAAGGAAACTTCTATGATGAGAATGATCAATCAAGATGTAGCTTAGGTATGTATGCAATTAAGTCCTATTTCGGTACAGTATCTTCCCTTTTCGCGGTCAATAACAGGTACATTGGAAACTTTATTCGAAACGTATTACCAACATCACCGACGCAGACTTGCGTACTTTTTCTCAGTGCAAGATCTACAACGAGCATTCGAACTGCTGTTGTCAAAACTAGATAAACTCTCTCCCCCTCTCTTTTTTTCCTCTTCCTCCATTAATGCTGTGGAATGTAATACGTCAGCATACAGTAACAGTTGTAATTATTTAATGAGTCATTAAAAATTGCCACAAATTGTCAACTCTCGCATTTGTCCTAATACTTCATCCACACGACCATCTGCATTTTCATTTTCAGGTGGGAAGTAATTCCGAAGCCCCTCCAGATGCTCATAGCTTGTTTGGCAGAATTGAAGCTGGCATTTTACCAGAGCCTCAAATGTCGGATCCAGATAAGGTACTCTCAGCTCAATCATCTTGGGTAAATCGTTGATCAAGATTGCGTTGATGTTTTCGTACATTTCTCTTGCAATATTTGCTTCTTGTTCCGCCTAATGATTAAAAAAAAATAAACATGAAATGTCTCATGATCTCCTCTGTATTACCCTTGGGAGACGGGATGGATCGTCACTTGGTTTATCCACCAATTTTCGCACCTTCGCCCTTTGTGCATCATAATCCAGTAATTTCTTCTGACGCCGCTTAATAGCCTCATTCACTTCAGGGAAATAGGAACAAAACCGTGCGAGTGGCTCAAGCACCGCCGTACGGTAGGCAGTATCCTAATGCATGAATATTTTAACTTACATAAAATTTCTGTCTTTTTTCTTATTTTACCATATCTGTGCGGGCCAGTTCATCGAGTTTTTCAATTACTCGTTTATATTCTTGGCCCGTGGGCCCCATGGGTGCCGAATCGTCATAAAATTGGTCAATCGTTTGTGAAATACGTAACTGTGCAGCCGTCATAGCTATTGTTTCACCGTAAATACATTAGAAAAAATTTAAGTACAAAGTTTACCTCGCATTGAATCTAGATAGCCCTTGGCTTCCTTACTCAACTTCTCCGACTTGTGCTCCAGTCTACAGAGGAGAGCAAAAAAAAAAAAAAAAAAAAAAAAAGGCAAGATGCACTGGTCAATATCGTCACTTGTCTTTCGTTCCATCCTACGTTTTGAATCGTTCGTATTCTTCTGCAAATTCACCATCCACTGTTCTATCGACCATGCCGGTACGTTGCATGATCTACATCCATAGTTGATTAAAATGTGCCAAGCTTTGCCATGATGTATTGAAAGTACCGTGGTGCCTGCTCTATTCAAGTTCTTCTTAAATCCCGAACTGATAAAAAGTTTTGCATTAGCGTTTTCGTCATTTTTGGCAGTGGTTAATAAACGTACAGAAAACTCATGTTGCTATTGTGGTATTCTGCAGTAAAAGAAAGGGATTTGCCTTCGGACACAAACGACGGAGTAAGTTGTGTCCATCATCAGCCTGCCTTTTCCCACGTGATTCGTTGGGACCCAGTGGTGCACTACACGAAGTGTCAGAATAATGCTGGAGACGTGAGAAACTTGCCCTTAATCGGTGACGCACGGTTTTTAAATGATATTCAGTATAGAATTGACTGAAATCAATCTTTTCCGATATATGAATAACTTGTAGAAAGTGCGCGAAGTGACAACAAACCTAAGCATATCGTTAAAAACTGTTCAAAGGAAATATTGCTTACCTGAGTATCGCGCCGTATAACATACGGTGATACTTGCGGGTAGACCATAATACGACAGACATCCATGTCACACAGGACATTTTTCAGAACGTAGGCTAAATGTCAATCAGCCAAAATCCGTAAAGATTTACCGATTAGTCGTGGCTTTTTGAAGCTTATATGCCATACTGTGGTCCCATAAGGTTATTAAAAAGACACAATGAAATATGCTTCAAAAATCAATGAAAAAAATATTTATCGGAAAAAATTGGCTATAACCATTCTACACGGTGCTGGTTCTGTAAAGGAAGGAGAAGCGAGGATTCATCTTTCTTCTCCTATGTACAACCTTTTCAAGAGATTATTCTCCTCCAGATGCTGTATATGATTATGAAAGATGTTATTGAAAGGTTTCCTAAATAATTAGCACTTACCTACGTGAAACAGTGGCCATCACGTAAGGAATACAGAAGAACAAAGATCGTCATTCACCAGCCCGTTTGCGTACCTCTTCAATATAAAAGATTCGTTAATCCGTTTCATTTCTTTACAAAGAAACCAATGTTACCGTTTAAAAGATGATGGAAAGCTAAGAAGAAAGAAGGGGAAAAGTGAGCTAAATGCTCGAATTTTTTTGTCGTCCAAAAGAAAAAAAAAAAAAAGATTTCAGGTCATAACCATTTGGACAGATAACGATAAAGCAAAAATAAAGGGCAGTCTGAAGGGTCAACTACATCGAACATTTACAACTTTTTTAGGCAGTGCTCCTATCAATTTAGCTGACTGTCTCTACATCCTAGATTCCCAGTAGGTGTTCTTTCTAATAACTAACTGTGCGTTTGTACCTCACCATACATCACTTAAATTATAGATACCTGTGTCTCGTCTTAAGACATTTTGAACAGAATAAAATGAGCTCTAGCCCCAAATATCACATTTGTAATCGATATGCTTTGTTTATTCACAGCTGAATCGTTATATTCTTACAATTCCACCAAACCTGATTTAAAACTTTTGCCAAAAGCCATTTTTGTGTCTTGCAAATAATCATCATAATTTCGAATCTGATTTCTTTATTGGGAACATCTGAAGCCTACATTTTTCATCGATACAAATCCTTGCTCGTATACATGACGGTGGGATCTCTTCTCTGTTGTTCATCAATCGCTTGTATTCTTCCATCTTCTCCGGATTCAGTCTACGGTTAAAGTATTGTCGTTTACCGACCGGGAATTCATAAATCCAAATGTTTTTCGTCTTCTTTGCCCCATACTGGCATTTATCTTCGCTATCAACTTACGGGCATCCAGTCTCAAAGCTCTCCCATGTAAATTGCATGTCAACTTTTGATCTGCGTAATTTGCCGACATATAATGTCATTTTTGCGTTTCTAGCAGTGCTTGTTGCCTACTTTCTCTTTCACCACTGGAGAATAAATTAGACGTGTAAGAAACAATGTTAAACATTGATCGTTTAAACAAAAAGTGGGGTGAGTGGGCCTACCAATGTACTTCGGTCTCTACATCATCAAAGCAAGATATAAGGTATGACCAAAGTCGAAGAAGATATCCGCTTTGATAAAGCTTTTATCGTGACCGCAGGACGGCAGGAGGGATCGGCGAAACCGCCCTTCATTAGGTCTTACTCTTCACTATGATTAACGATACTTTTTAATCAGATACAAAGCATAAAAATGTGATACGACACTTTTAGTAAAAACAATTTGACTGGCAGTTTGCCATTGCACAATATATGAAACCATTTATCCACGAAAGATCAAAAGCTTGATGTGGTAAATACAAACTGCGTTGGAAATGGCTTATGATTCTTCGTACGTTCTCTAATAAATCAAAGAAGCCCATATTCGTTCTTAATTTTTCAGGGTCTTTTGCCATGTCCTCGAGTGACTTTTAAAATGCTTGTTAACGCTACTTCGAACCTTCGCTCTTTGCGCATCATAATCCAGTAATTTCTTCTGACGCCGCTTAATAGCCTCATTCACTTCAAGGAAGTAGGAACAAAATCGTGCGAGTGGCTCAAGCACCGCCGTACGGTAGGCAGTATCCTAATGCATGAATATTTTAACTTACATAAAATTTCTCAAGACCATAGCAGAATGTCCTTATATCTCATATTACAATTATCTTTAAGTACATATCGGCTTAATGCAGTTTCCTGTCTCTGGACGTAGTGCCGAAGGTACGAGAAACTCGTTTAGACTTGGTGGATGAAGCATGTATGATAATTGCATTACGCCATATACGACCAGCATTAGCACGGCGAGCAAGATGAGGGCAACGAATGCAAGAATTGCAGCAAAGAGTTCGAAGAAATTGATGCTGAAGAAAAGACTTACGTGTCATCTGTCTTAGAAATTATGTGATGGTATACGTTGCCACCTAGGCATATTCCAGGACATTAACAGCGCGGGAACATGGTTAAACAATTTGCATTGTATCCACGATGAAATTTATCGAGGGTGAAGATGGGACTATATACTTATGAGAAAGGAATGAGGGTTCAGGCCGAGCTTGCCGATGGAGCTCGAACCAGGCCCTACGAAAAATGTTAGGACACTAATCAATGTCCTGGAGCAGCGCCTCACTAGACTGGCCTTCATATAATAACGTGCCTTCGGGCAGCTAGTAAAAGAACAGAGAATAGCTTACTAAAAAGAAAGGCCGTGTTACTTGATAAGAGAATCATGAATCTCGTTTTAGCTGAAGCCAACGTTCAAATTTCAGTAAATTCACAACTCAACACGTATTTCTGTAGCCAAACAAATCAAGAGCTATCTACAGATAGAGGAAGCTACCGAAGACTATTCTTAACTATGACACATGACATTTGTGAAATATATGCAGTATGGAATTTTCTGAACGAAAAATATCGCCAGATAAATAGAAGAACGCAGTAAAAAAAGAGTGGTACGGTTTCAGAAGAGGTGTGAAATACCACGAGGAAGAAGGTAAAGAAGAACAAGCAGCCAAGCTAAAGCTCAAACTTTCTCTTTCTGCCTGACGACGCAGACGAAATACCGGCGCTGCTGCTGGACCTATTCGATGGTGATGATGGTGATGGTGATTTGATGGAAAATGCGAGAGCAAGTGGTATCGTAGGTTGAGAGAGGCTGAGTTGCGGAGGTTGACTAGATGCCAATTCCTCCACAAGGTCAACCATCATCTGCTTTGCCAAGAGGATCAAACCTAATATTGGGAGTCCCCTCTTGCAATAAGCGCCCACATGTCTCGGATAGTTGAATCGAGGAGTTTTTACGATTCTGCATACGTACCCCTGTGGGCAGTCCATAACCAGAAGTGAAATTGTGAAACCTAATTCAGACCATTATCAAACACCGTATTTGTGCCTTGCAAATTACCCATCATAATAAATCCAAATTTTTCAGATTGCGAGTGTTGTCTGGGAATGACCTTGAAAGCACTGCAAGAATGTCTCTCATGATCTTCGGACACTTCAATATCCCCTCCTTCATCTCCTTCGTCCCATACTGGCCTTTATCTTCATTACCGACTTCTGCACATCCAATCTCGAAGCTATCCCATGTAAACTGCATATCAACCTTGGATCCATGTAATTTCCGGTCGTTCAATGTCCTGCTTGCGTTCCTTGCAGTACTTGTTGCTTGGCTTTCTCTTTCACCACTGGAGAATGAATTAGATGTGTAGGAACCAATGCTAAACAGTGATTTTTAAACGAAAAGTGAGGTGATAAACCTACCAGTGTACGTCGATCTCTACATCATCAAAGCAGTAAGTAATCAATGACCATAGTCGCAGAATAATATCGGCCTCAGTAAAGCCTTTGGCGAAGAAATTAGATTTGAAGTTTGCCATTGCACAGTATACTGAATGGTTTATCCATGAAAGATCAAAATTTTGATCTGGTGAATATGTATTGTGCTGGACATGCCTCATAATCCCCCTGTACGTTCTGAAATATTAGTGAGAAAATGGATAAGAGAATACTTTGAGACTCTTGGGTAGAGTTTATTTAGAAGTCCGGTTTTTGTTATGATATCTATTTGCTTATTTATACTATTTGATATTGAATGCTGTTGGGATAGCTTTTCCAGTATTGACTAAGATTGTTTGTATGTCTTTGGATCGTTATGATTTACGTTTTAGAAACTTTCCTATCTGGGATTGAATTTAAGCTGTCAGCATATATCTGATTTAGAGGATAGTTTGACATGACAAGATGTACGGATCTGTATAATTTGAATTGTCTAAGTATGGTAAGGATCGTTATCATTGTAGTCATCTTGTTGCACCAATCATAAGATCGAGGTTGCCTGAGGTACCTAAAGATCATGACAGAGTTTCGGTATCTTTGATTATTAATATCTGTTCAATAGATGTCTGAGCGTATTCAGTATTAATCTGTAGATGAAGTGCTGATGGAATAAAAGTATCTGAATAAAGATGTAAATGATCGTTTAGACAATGATGTGTTGAAGCACAGTGTTGAGATGCATATGTCAAATACAACACGTTCTCTAATGAACTAAATAAACCAATATTCATCGTAGTTTTTTATGGCCCCTTACCTTGTCCTCGAACGACCTTAGATATGTTTCAACCTCGCTTTTCAAAACGGGCAGTTCGGGCCGCTTGAACTTTTTTATATAACTTAAATCTTCTTCATCAAATACATTTTTCCAGCATTCATCTTCAGTATCCAAAATGAAACTGTGTGTCGGGCTACAAGAATGTTAATACGAACATTTGCTACGGTCAATATTTCCAGTTGCTCTTACTGTTCATATTGGAGGCACTCCGCATATCTGAGCATAACATCTTCTACTACGACACCAGAAAGAAGAGTTCACTTCAAGCTGTTATCCATTTTTTGTCGTATCAGGTTTTTATGTTTTGTTGTCTGATTGGTTCGATGTGTCGTCGGCCTCTGCTGATCTTTATAAAAAGGCGCTCTGCGCCTTTGAATAAAGCTTTGTTTTTGACTTGGGTGAATCATTGACCCATCTGATTGAAAAGTATCGTTGATCGTAGTGAAGAGTAAGATCTGATGAAGGGCGGCTTCGCCGATCCCTTCTGGTCGTCCTACGGTCACGACATTTTCGTGAATTTCCTTCATCTGTTCAAAAGGATAATACAATTTTGGTATGGTGCATTCGAAGTTACTTCAACTTGATGATTTAAACTTCGTTCATTTAAAGACCGCTACACTGGTCATGTATGCCAATTCTACGGTGCGACTTGTATCTCTTCGATGAGAAGTTTTTAATTTCTGTAGCTGCTTTGCTTGCATCTGCGTTGTTGCTGTATGCTTCGATATATCTCCAGCATCTACCATAATAATGGCGTATTTTTGTGATGTCCCCAGCCAAATCTAGAAAAGAGCCGAGGTTTTCTTGGAGCGACTTCTAGCTGTAATTGCAGTTCACGCTTGGCTGCAACCCAGTATCTTTCGATCCAATTGCATTAGCAGTGGAACTTTGGGTAAAGCTCAAATACGTGTCCCGCACGCTCTACTTCTTCGCACAGTGCCGTCTTTTGACTTGCAAAGTCTGGTTGGGCTGCCAACTGGTGACGAGCACAGCATCTGCTGTCTTTTTCGCCCTCTCCACAGTCTAATCTCCATTTTTTTCCCTTTGCGATAAGTGTCTTCGTCTGTTCAAAGCTTACGCTCCTGCAATATCGTCTTGACGCCCGTCCTATACTTGACTTCTTTGACAACTCTCTTGCCCTTTTTCGTTATTGTCGTCTGGGTATCTCTGATATACATGCATTGCGGGTTATCTGTCCATTCAACACAAACTTTGTATGTTGCATTGTGCATTGATTTGCCTCAGAAATGATGCTATCTTTTAAAACCATTCTATTGGCAAGTAATGCGTCCTTTTTGTAAACATTATGATTGCTACTCTGGTCGAATAAAAATACTGCTTTACAATTTGGATGAGGCAACTCAAAGAGAGGGATTGCATCATTTACTTTTTTTCAAGGATGTGATCGTTTGTCCAGTAACTCTCACGGTTGGCACCAGCATAAAACTTGCGTCGAGGTGTCCATTCTCCGCTTAGCATTGTTCCATGACATAAGCATTGAAACTCGCTGATCATGATGGACATACTGTTTAAAGGTCTTCATCATGCTTGCTGACAATGGCGGAATAGAGGAGTTTATGGATATCTTTAGAGGATCCCTTACAAGATCAGTATTCGTACGTTCATCCTGATTAATTCGATTATTCTGTGTCTCCTTATGATCTCAACAGCAGATAGAAAGGATTGAGACGTATCTGAAATCCATATCTAATAAAGTAATCACGGCTACTTTTTGCCAGTATCCAGGTTTGTTGTTCTAATCGCTGTATAGCAATGTAAACATGTCGGATACGACAGTCCCAAACATATCATTTATGATAGCTCGCTATTGTTCTTTTGTTTACAGATCCTATTAACAAATGTATATGTGATAATTTTGATTGTTGTTATATAAAGGAAAGTCCCGTGCCATTGGTAGCAGTGGTTCCATGATCACATCTAGGAGGCGGTGATTGTACGGTACTGAAAATCGGCACTTCCCAGCTGTAATAGAAGACACTTTCCGCTCTTCGTAATCATAAGTGGTAAGAGTTTCGTGTCGCAGGTCTTTGCGATACCTAGCTGTATCATTGGCAGTGGAGGCTATTGCTCTAAGCTCACTGGTACTATCAATATCATTAGTATCATTATGCAATTTACCTTCTGGGGTACTATTGGACAGTCCATGCAAAAAGCCGAAAGAGCATCAAGTATTTGACAATGTCAGTCAGCAAAACTACCCAGGTAAAGCAACAGAATAATTATTATTCCACCACAAAACGAAGGAATTGGTCACGGCAAAGGGGAGCCATCTAGTTTGCATGAGCTGAGTCGAGCAGACCCAGGGTTGCCTTATAAAACCCTAACAGCAACCGAAGGCCCGTGTCCCCTTGCGAGCAAGCTCGATCCAAATACAACACCAGGACAAGGGAAAGCAATATCAGTCAGCAAACTACCCAGGTCAAGCAACAGAATAATTATTATTCCACCACAAAACGAAGGGATTGGTCACGGCAAAGGGGAGCCATCTAGTTTGCATGAGCTGAGTCGAGCAGACCCAGGGTTGCCTTATAAAACCCTAACAGCAACCGAAGGCCCGTGTCCCCTTGCGAGCAAGCTCGATCCAAATACAACACCAGGACAAGGGAAAGCAATATCAGTCAGCAAACTACCCAGGTCAAGCAACAGAATAATTATTATTCCACCACAAAACGAAGGGATTGGTCACGGCAAAGGGGAGCCATCTAGTTTGCATGAGCTGAGTCGAGCAGACCCAGGGTTGCCTTATAAAACCCTAACAGCAACCGAAGGCCCGTGTCCCCTTGCGAGCAAGCTCGATCCAAATACAACACCAGGACAAGGGAAAGCAATATCAGTCAGCAAACTACCCAGGTCAAGCAACAGAATAATTATTATTCCACCACAAAACGAAGGGATTGGTCACGGCAAAGGGGAGCCATCTAGTTTGCATGAGCTGAGTCGAGCAGACCCAGGGTTGCCTTATAAAACCCTAACAGCAACCGAAGGCCCGTGTCCCCTTGCGAGCAAGCTCGATCTTTCCCAAGGTTTGGGTAGTGCTATGGTTATGATGTTTAGTTGCATGATTACCGTCAAAATCAAGGAAAAAAGAGGAGCGTGTGTTGAAGAGAAGGTGGTGAATGTGTTTGCTCAAATTTTGTTGTGACTCGGCTTCCAGAATTTTGGACTCCGATATAGAGGATAATAAAGTCCTGCGTCGTACCACTGATTGGGCCAACAAGATCCCAATGTCGGATAGAATCCCGTCCTGCAACAAAGAAGACGTTGAATTCACGATTGCCGATGATATTGGTTTAAAATTGCCATCCTTTTTCTCCAAAACACCTGCAAGCCGATGGCACCTAAATAATTACGCCAACGAATGACGAAACGATAAAGCCAGAAGTACGAACGCAAATACAATTTATGAAAACTATCGAATCGATCTTGAAAAAATACAAAAATGGAATGGGAAAGCTCGTACGATTGGATCTTATGTTGAAGATCTTTTACATCATTTTCAGGTACTGTGCTTGGAATTCATTACAGACTGGGGAATGTTGATAATGTAATGTATTGACAACAGATCAAATCCAACCGAACCACTCCCAGTCGTAACACCATGTCTCCATCTACCAGTCAAATGACCACAAATCAAACCATTGTTAAAACCAGCACAATAAAGAATTTCACTCAGAACAACTTCGCACAGCATCAATGCTCTTCGAGTACAAATGAACCTGAAGTTAGTGATGAGCAACAAAGTATGACAGGGTATTTGAAGGGTATCAAAATCTTATTGTAACTTCTTCTTTTGTTAGCTTGCGCTGAAACAGCACCTCAAAAGAGGAAACCAGTAGAGGATAGTTTAAAAACAGTAAGTAACATGATTTTTAGTTTACCAAAGTGTCATATTTGATTAATATTACATCAAGAAAAAGCAAAGGAGAACGTCCGAATCTGTTCCTGAAGCAGAAGAAACAGACAGCCTATTGAGTGGTATCGATTTCTCATCATTGAACAAATACAGGTATAGTTCAGACATCTAACTTAGCCCTATAGTTCAGGCAATAAGCATGTATCATTTATCAAGAGGCTGACATAGATCTTCAGTTTGGAAAAATATGGAATCATCCAGTTTGGCCATGGCATTGATAGGCATCCGCTCGTGCCCAACAATGTTTATGAAGAATTGACGATCACTAGTTTACCAAAACTACCGAAATCTCGGATTCTACAAGATTATCTCCGCACTATTATATATTCAAGCAATTATGTGAGCAATATCTGATGACTATTGATTAAAGTGACTCATTTGGGTCAACGACAGGGAACGCCAGAGGCAGCATCGGAGATTTTTGCGATGCCAACTACAAATGAAGAGTATGATGTAAGACTTCTTCAATTTTTTCAGCGCGTGTTATATCAATTGTGAGTATAGTTACCATCGAGTGCGAATAAGGAAGGGGCTGACTGATAGGCATTTTCACGATAGCTCCGAAAATATACATGACACTACCATGCCACCCAACTTGAAACATTCAGAGACTACATACTGTCACTACGTACTCTGGCCTCTCCTACGAATTGCAGTGAAGTTCATGAATACTCCCCAAAAAATTAAGATGAACTTCAAAGTTGGGGAAACTCAACTCATGGCAGCACCATCGACCAACGATTACAACCGATATTATGCAGATGCGACTGGATATTTGGAGGTAGCGGGGATTAAAGTGCTGTTGATGGAGGCGTCAAGGGCATTCGATCATACCGACGTACCGAAGCATGTGTATGATCACATCAAGGGGGCATTTGGTAGCTACACCATGTTGAATGCTATGTTGAAAAAGTATGAATACGCAGAGCCGAAACTTTTACAAGATCTTTCGGTTGTATTCTTACATGCCAGCGGAAAAGGTATTACTTATGCTGGAAGAAAGGCTGTATATGTTTACTCACTGTTTTCATTTTGACTGCAGATAGATGCCTACGAGCGTGGGTAATGAGACCAGTACATGGAGGGAAGCATTTGTCATTTGAAAGGGTACTCAAGTGCGAGATTGATTCGAACCCCAATGAAGTCAAGGCGACGTTGGACACATTAAAATTTTTCTGGAAGTTGAAGGTGTATTTTACATAACTTTATTATACTGAGGCAGCCAGTCTTATTGTATGTTCCTTTATTTTAAGATATTGCTTGAGCAATCCGTTGCTGCTCTGGCAGTGCTAAAGCAATCACATGAACAGTACCTTATTTACAATGATGATGATGATGCTGAAACAAGGACGTCTTTGTGTGATCAGCTGCGCCCCTCCCCAGTGAAGCCTAAAAAGAATGACTGTGCGGGAATTGCTAAGCTGGATCCATCGTCTATCCTATAAATCAAACGGGTATCGGAATGTACTCCATACCACACAGCTACTACTACCGATGCCACGGACCTTACCTTTATCCAACAATGATCAAAATCGTCACATATACATTTGTAAATAAAGATTTTTAAATCAAAGAATAATAGCCGATGAGTTGAACAATGCTTCTCCCTCTAGACGTACTCCTAAAGACACTCAGATAGTAAATTACTGTATTTGATACATATAAACGCACCGTATATATGTGTGATACTTAACCTGCAGACCTAAGAGGTCAAGAAGTTCACTATTTTCTTACCGCCAATTGAAGGTAATTTCCATATATAAGAGCGGGATCTATGATGGGAATTCGAAACAACTTTGGTGTGACATACTATAACTATGCTTGGGCCGCTGGGCTCTTTGATGTCTTCTGACATTGCGGCCCACATGAAATATAAAGATTTTTCAAATAATACTAGACTTCTGCCCAATATAGCTGATAATTTCTCTGGGCTCATACGGAGTATCTCGGTTCGGACATCTGCAACAGGTGACCTAGATAGAGTGAGATTTAGCAGAGGTTCAGCATATATGGGGTTATGTAATGTATTCATTTCTAAGAACTGAAAGCTTTAAAGAGATCTACAAACGAATTACCCAGATACTAGAAAAATCATCACTTAGAAAATTGGATCGGGTGTAGTATGGTCCGAAAAATTAAAGTGATATGGTAATGACAGAATCTGACACAAGATCTGGAACAGAATGGAAAGGAAGACACTTTTGGAGCCATCGCGCATCTTAGACCCAACACATATGACATTATTTAATTGACGCAAAATAAATATTCAGCATTGCAACCTTTTAACAAGTTTCCGGAACAACTGCGTCCGAAAATGCAATAACGGCAGAATGCTCTGTGCTAGGAAGCTACTGGCCTTAGATCACCTGTACTATTTTGATGCTGATGATCTACCCGATTGCAGAAATATGTATCTTCTTGAGCTTTCGGACCCTCAATTGTCAGCATTAGCTGTGGAGCTTGGACAAAGTGATGAGTTCCGGTTTCTGGACCAGGAGTCGGAAACAGTTCTGAACTCCTTTAAAAACGTAATGTTATTTCTAACTGCCTATGACTTGTAATTGACAAAATGGAACAGCTAATTTGGTTTCAGACCCAAAAGGTATTAAAAAAAAAAAAGATCCGTTAATTTCATCTTGAATTTCTCTCGATCAATTCAAGCTACAGGCATTAAGCTTTGGAAATACATAAAAAAGAAGTACTAAATTTATTTATAAATAAAAATTAAGGTATGGAAAGTCTCTCTTGGTAAAACAGATTAGACAATGAATAAAATTAAAACGCTGAGAAGAAATCTTACTCTGATATCCTCGAGAATAGGATCGGTATTCTCCTTCAATATAGTTTGTGCGGCTTTAAACTGAACCAAATCTAACTCCATTATTTCAAGGATCCTGAGACGTACCGCCAGATTATCCTTTGTCAGAAATATGCAAAGAATCGATGGTGTCCTAATCTTTTGATTATATATATGAAAAGTTGTGCATGAGAGAATTTTGTCAGGTATCCCTCCTATCAAATTAAGTGCCCAAGGGAAGGTTTTTTTTGTTTTTGTTTTTGTTTTGTTTTTTTTGTTTTTTTTTGTTTTTTGTTTTTGGAAGAAGTAGGCAAGCACAAAAATCTCATCCAAGTCCTTCTTGAGGCAATTATCAATTCGGTATGATAAATTGGTCTGATGTACTCATTATTGTACAATGTTACTGTATTAGATTATCTGCACTACCTCTTTCGAATATACTTCATGGTATCTTGAGCTTTTCGTTGGTCAAATAGTTAGATCTCTCGCGTACTCCCGACACTCTCACCGTTAGGCATCGATTCCCGCCATCGGGCACTTTTAGCTTGTGTCTCATTATTACAGATTGACAAAAATATTGGGGTGAGAGTGCCCAAGGGAAGTGCCCAACAAAAATCCCAAAAGAGATGGTTATTAGGGTATGGTGCATACTGTGACGATACAAGCGGTATGGTCCCAAAAAAGAATGCATATTCCATCTGTGGCGGGGCAAAAAAATTTTCAAAACCTGTAAATTGGTCATACTTTAACATTGTTAATCTGGTCTCCACAGGTGCACATGCCGCCGGATTAGCTGATAGGGACCTTTTATCAGATTTACAGACGAAGAAACTAGGTTTCATGTACCTGCTTCCATTCTCGACTCGAAGAGCTGCTCGATTCTTCATAACCTTGTATGCACTTGGCTATACATGATAAATTAGTTTATTTTTTCTAAAATGACAGGAAAGTGAGGAAATCATCCTCTTTTCGTTGCCACAGAAACGACGAAGTTTTTAGGGCATAGCTGGTAAGCATTTTCACGAGTATATAATTTTAGAGTGGTGTTTTGTGTACGTAAGGGAAAGCTACAAATAGATATTGCACCGATGATCACATACTGTTCCATCCTAGTATTTATCCTGCCATGGTATTCTGATACAAACTACTGTCTATTGAGCGGCTTTTTACGCCACTTTAAGATACGTTTGCGTCCAGAAAAGGTAAAAAATAAAATCTATTTGGAACCAACGTAGAAATGATATGAATCTTTCTGCAAATCGCTTTAGCAACCACGCAAAAGTCATTAGTGATTGCCCGTAGACAAATAGGAAAAACACAGTAGCATTTCCCTATCATCTTATTCTCGCTGTAACCTGTGGCCACCTCTTACCATCCTTATCAAGTACAAAATGAAATCCTCGTCTTCAGCGTTGGCGGACTGCCGTAGAGTTTTTGCTGTGAATTACAAACGAGGCAGTTGTGGCAGGTTTGTATTCTCTCGATAGTTTTTTCTACATTAATTATATCTTCCATTTCAACAACAATATGACAAAGGTCAAATAATCAGACACACAAGACAGCGATACAAATATAATAACAGGGTGATGAAAAATAAATAACGGGAAGAAAAATGGAAGACTGTAAATCAATGAGACTCTACATACGACTTACTTTTATTGTGAACTTACTTCAGCCTCCGACACGGAAATGGCGACAATATCTATAGCATTACGACTATACGGAAGTAATGACAAATCTCTGTGATATCAATAAGCGTAATACTGAATTATTGTCATGTCAAAAAAATATTGCTTGTATTTAGCTGAGGAAGGATACAACTATGCGCGTCCTTTTTTTCTTAGTCCTGGTTGAGTGCCTATTTCTTTGGAGTAGGGCTCGTCTGGGTGGTCTCTAATCTGGATGTGTCTTAAGAGATCTGCATCGTTTATCGGTTCCTAAATTAAATGTAGATACACATTGATTATATCCATCTATCCACAACTACTGCATACCTACATTGCGGTTTACCAGGAAACTGAGCACAAAATAATAATGGCCAAAAACCGGAAGTGGGTAAAACGTCGGACTTTACTTTATGCAGATGCCCGTGCACTCCTCTGGACTTCACATGTAAATGATCGACCATGTAACCAGATACCCAATGGTCTTGTCATGATTATATTTAAACATTTCAGAACTATCAAAACAACTGTATAGATCGTTATGGTGTCTAAGCAATAAAAAATGAACGAACCGTTCAATGCCCTCTTTTTTCTCACATGCCAATTGCAAAACACTAAACTGACCCCATTCCGCAGCATATATCCCAGCTTACAACGATTTCCCAACTTTACTTGTGATTATAGTATTTATCACATGAAAATAAAGAGCAGTAACAGCAAAAAAAATTTATTCTGTAAATAAAGACGTTCTGGATTAATTAAAGGTCTTCCTTTCTCTTTCTGTTTCTGTTTTGAGAAGGTGTTGGAATTCCCGGGTAGGTGCTCTGGTATAAAATTTTTACAATTACAACTATTAACAATTAATTCTTGATACGTTGGTGTGACTCTGTTCTTTCTTTCGTTTTTAAACGAAAAGAAAAGAGCGAAGGCGGGAGATTTCAGTTAGGAGTCTGCCAAACACACTGGGTAGCGTTCAGAAGCTTTGCGCAACATTACTCCTACCAAATGTCTGCGTAATGCTAATGAAGTTATACATAGCATGTGTTCCTATCCTCATGTTTCTTTGTATTGCTCCTGAATGCTTACCAATGACCTGCCAAGCGGACAAAAGCGGAGAAACGCAATGTTCCTACCTTTGTGTTTCTTCTTGATTTTGAATGCTTACAGGGAGTCTGCCATAAACTGATGAAAGCGTGCAGAAGCGGACGCAGACAAGGCTCCTACCCTTTATCTGCGGGAATGCTTGCCAAGCGCTTATCAAACGTTTATCCGAAGCCCGGACAGAAACAAAAAGAAGCCCTACACACATATATATACACACAAAGAAAACACAATACAAATGAACATGTAAACAAATGATACAATACAATACAAATAATACAAACATGCAAACACGCAAACAAACACGCAAACACGCAAACAAACACGCAAAAACAAGCACACAAAACAATACAACCAAATACAAAACACAGAACTACACATGTACGGGCTATCAACAAAAGTTACATACAAGGGCTACATACAATATACACATACACATACAGACGCATAAATATACAACATACAAATACAAAACAACTACAAAAACAAGCATACACACAGAAACACAAATACAGATACAATACAAAAACAAGCATACACACAAACACACAACATATATACATAAAATACAAAACACAGACGCAAACGAAAACCATGAACATCGCTTAACATGGTGGGCTTCGAATGGCAGGCTTTAAATAGCAGGCGCAAGCGGCAGGCTTCGGCAGCGGGTTCAAGAGGCGGACAAGCTCGAGGATCGGACGGTTTCAAGGAATGGATGGATGGATGGATAGACTCACATAGTGACAATGTTATTAATATCCTCTTTACACTTATGTACTTTACTTTATTTTTTTTTTACTCTGTTTGTACTTTAATCAATAACAAATTTCTGTAAGACGTCTTACTGAAACAAACTATTATGTTAAACACATTTGGCATCCATGAAAGATCAGATTCGTACTTAAGGAAGAAGTTAATATGCGTTATCAGCTAAACATTAAAACGTACCTCCGCTTGGTCCCTCAATGGACACGAAATTGATCCAGAAGAGGAGGATAGTCAAATTCCCCCAGAATATACGTAACGCCCATGCTGGGCCAAATATATACTTCTCTTTTAAACATTCTTATACTATCGAACAGCATTGATTGTTCCGAACAATTACGTTTGTTCGTAATGTTAGGATTGCTTAAACGTTATTTGATTTTTTGTCGTCTTGTGAGTTGGGAAATAGTGTTTTATCTTACTTACAAAACCTCTGAATATCCGCCATAGCATAAAAATTTATTCATAATCGGATGTCATCTTACTTATCCCCAAAGGGCATTAATACCCAATCGATGTCATGAAAAAAATTGGCCAAAAAAAAAAAAAAAAGAAGAAGGTAAATCAGGTTTGGGCAGATTGAAAGTATCTGATGGACATGCAGAACTGAACGATTATGTATTTATATTGACATGCACTACACGTGTGGACTGAATAAGCACAGTAAATCAGTAAAACTATAGGTCCAAACGTTTTGGTAAATCGCTTAATGTTCAAAAACTTACGCTTTCTATTAGTCGTTTGTCTGCGCGCTATTCTAATAAGCCATCGTTGACCGATTTATGTGTCGTTCTTACCAGAGACAAAAATCATCCTTAACTAACGTATATTTCTATTCTCAGCCAACACTAAGCTATTCTGTTGGTGAATGCAAAAACAAGACAAATCGTTGAGGATCGACTGCGTGTTCAGAACAGTGATCATGCATGTTCGGCGCTGGAGGACTGCTTCTTGAATGTCCGACCTGTAAATTTGACCTGAGAAACTGCTGGAAACGCTGTACCATTCATAATGCCTATAGTAAAGAAACAACGAAATTATCGAAAGCGGAAATACGATTCAGATGAAGAATCAGAGGCTTCCACCCCTAGCGCCAGTACACCAGAACCACAATCAGATGTGAGGTAACTAATCTAATCAATTGCTACGAAACATTGTTATAACAACATGTATAGCGAGACGATTGAGGAACTTCAAGAGATTCGACGGCTTCGCCGGAAATACGGTGGCATCGATGCTGAGAAGTTGTTTAAAGGAGCGATCAAAAAGAAGAAGAAACAGGAAGACGATCCATGGAAAACAAAGACGGGTGGTTTGGTTGACAAAGATGCTATTCGATCTGGACGGTAATGACATGAAGATCACATTACGGTAGTTTTCTCTGATCGAAAGAATATAGATACGATGAAGAAGGCACAGAAAAAAAATTGAAATTAGACACTTTTACTACACAAACCAATGCGCTGGATGTCGACAAACACATGTAAGTGACCATTGCCAATTAATGAAAGAAGCTGAGGTTTGAATATCACAACAGGATGGCTTATATCGAAAGCGAAATGCGCAAGCGACGAGGCGAAAGCGCAAAAGTGGAAGAGGAAGAGAAGAGGAAGGACCGACCACTAGATATTTACGAGGATCTGTACAAGATCCCTGATAGACTCAAGGTAAAGAAAACAGCGTGCACAGGGCTGGTGAAAAACCAACGTCTTTCGCCGTTTATAGTTAGATAAAAAGCCGTTGGAAGAAGGCAGCGTACAATTATCGACGCAGATGTTGACGGCCATTCCCGAAGTTGATCTTGGCATGGAGTAAGTTGATCAAGCAAGAAGCAAAACCACTCATTTACCTGTGTATGACAGACCTAGGTTGCAGAACATAGAAGACACCGAACGTGCCAAACGAAGGCTAATGGATGAACACGAAGAGGAGAGTGATAAATCAGATCAGAACGATGAGCGTAAGTTAATCCGCCCTGGACAGATAGTAAATCCATCGCCTGCTAAACCTATTATGTTATAGTCAAAGTACCAGCCAATTTTGAAAAGCAGATACGGCCACCTGAGAGCAAACCAAGATTAGACAGACGCCAAATTGCTACAGACGATGTTGTAGCAGAAAGATTTAAAAAGAGGATGCGTAGATAAATACGCACTATAAACCATCACCTTTGTTTCTGTTTCATATGCAACATTTTCCATAAAATCATTTAGTCGTTTTTTACGAATAAATGAATGACTCTTTAGTTAGAGTGATACATAACAAAATCTGCAGAGCTGACCCTAATCTGCCTTAACAACTGTAAAGTACCTCCCAATTCCCAGAATTACGAATCCACAATGATTCAAGATATGGTAAGCGCACACCTTAGCATTTATCCTGTCTTGAACTACTTAAACTCGTCCAATTCTCCTTGCGTGGGAGCAACACCATTTCATCACCCAACCACCACCTTATTCGCCGTCAGTTCAATGTACTTAGTCCTCATCTTTTCACAGAGCTCGTTCTCAGTTGATATTGCTGACGGCATTTTGAGGTGTATGTGATTGCTCAGTACTGTAAGAGAGATTTGAAAGACCTAATTATCGGCAACGTCTCTCCCTCTTCACCCAGATATAAGAATGAAGAAGCCAACACCAACCGACTTGAAATCAAACGAACACAACCGCGGAAAAGCAGTATTGATTTTGTCTTCAAAGACCTAAAAGTAAAGCACTGGTGTGACGAAAAAAAGCTGCTTAATAATGTCTCTGCCTTGGGATTCTGATTCAGCTATCCGAATGACATTGCGCTTTCCCCAAATGTATGCATGATATATACAAAACCAATTACGCAATGTCAGAATAAGCCAGGAGCCGAAGAGCTTGCTGGAGAAAGGGTTTATTCAGGATGAAATCAAAAAAGCAACTTGCAGTAGAGATTGCGCTCAGTAAAATGGAAAAGCTACATTTTGCGTCAAACTACGAATAGGGCTCGAAACTGGACTGGGACATCCCAAGACCAGCCAGGCCACTTGGACTAGAGCCAATACCATGAGCCTACCTATTGGCCCTCCCAGATTAACGTTCGCTCATTTAGCATGCGCCCATGGAAAAAGCTACCACGACCAACAAAGGCAGCAACAGCATTCAGTAGCAAAAGCTGCAACAGGCTTTAAGATTGTTTTCGTATTGTATATAATCGAAATGGAACAGAGATGGCTCTTGCTGTCATGAAGCTGCCATCTATTCATTCCTCCGTGAAAGCAACGTCATTCATGCTTGAACAGGAACTTTGACTGAGTAGTCCAAACTGCAGGACTGGAGGGCTTATGTTCCACTGGTGATCTCGACAGAAATGAGTTATATGTAGAACTCAACAATTCAAGCTTAAATTTCCCAAGGGCGAGAGTGAGCTAGAAGATATTCTCATCCTTATATATCTTCGTCGTAAGCTTATATTCCAGCTATATTTATTGACGACAAACATTCAACCTTTTCTAAGTGATAAATGGACTTGGTAAAACCAGCAGAAGGAATCACCTGTTGTGAATAAATGCGCATCAAACTCACTTAGAGACGTCTTGAACAATGGGAAGTCAAGTGAATCAGACATAATTTTGTTGAAGCATGGTCATCAAAGCTTCACATACTACACTCCACTTCAATAAGATAGAACCAAATCAGTGATAACCAAACCCTTCTTTAGCGAAAGTGTTAGCCTACAATAAGGTGTATCCAGATATTGCATTTCGTGTAACACGGCTAGAAGATCTGCCATTTGCTTTTTAAGATGCCGATTTGGAGACACAGTGGAGGGGGACTGTTCGGTAAAAGCCAGGAGAAATAAAACGAAATTTATTTTTCGTCTTACTGCGCTTAGCTAGGCTTGTTTTTGAAATAGGATCCTGGGAAGACCTCCGATGTGCCGGAAGAAAGAAATAGCTCTTTTGTCACACTTTCAATTAGAAAGAAAAATTAATTTTTGGATTGTACTACAGACAGTGATGGAAAATGAAAAGGATGATACAGATAGGATGACAGACAGAATGATAGGAAATAACAGAAAAATGCACTTTTCTAGGATAGGGAAGACTTTTGGTCAACAAGAATGACTTGTGATCCATAAGATGGTGTGTCAAAATCGTTCAGTGGTAATGGCTTGTTATACTTCTGCAGGACTTCTTCATATTTCTGTTGTTGTTGTTTGATATCGTCAAACTCCTGTCCTCGCTCCACAGTAGTGTCCTGAGCATCGGTATACCCAGATTCATCACCAGCGGCAGTGGATTTTTCTTGATTGGAACTCCTCAGGTAGAGTGTTGGCTTTCCATCCGTTTTAGGACTAAGAAAGAATGGGTTGATTAATTTTTTTTTTGTTTTTCTGCGATCCGAAATCTTACTGAAAGAGAAGAGTTATTTCAACACATAGACAAGTCAAGGTGCCCAGATAATTCCAGAGGACAGCCAGTACAAGACTTCCTGTCTTGTTAACGAGAATTTTCGATCGTAGCGCTCCAAACATTAATAGAAAAACCGCAAACATGATGAGACACGTGGTAATGATACCCATCACTAAGCGAATTTTGAATATCCCTGTTTGGATAGAGAGATATTTTGGTCCAGATGTCTGGAGCTTTGCCAAGTGCCGATTCAAAATGTGGACCAATCGGATACCCGTGTATAGAACAGCTATTGCCAACGCACTGCAATCTAGAAACCAGAATATGTACAATAGTCGAGTGAAGTCTTCAGCTATCGACAGATTGCTGTTGGCAAGTGCTCCAGCTGTAATGGAACACATGTTGTGTAAAATAAAAGGCGTAAACAAAAATGTACATCCAATAAAATCTGCCACGCGTGCCGATGGTAGCCACCCTGTTTGGATAGCTTTGTGGCTCTAATGAAATTAAAAAAAAATAGAATTAGATCCTGCAAATTTTTGTCTTTTTGGTCTCCTACATCTGCTAAAGTTTGTGCAATACCAATTAGGTAAAGAGCAAATGAGCCATAGCCAAATTGCCACGGAAATTCAAACATGACTTTTCTTTGTATTAATCACCTCATCTGTGCTTCGTTGAGGTGTACTTACAAGATCGAAGAATCATGTTGTCTGGTGAAATATCCGCAACCAGGATCACGGAACTAATCAGTCGGACTATGATTCACGTTCAGATGATGTTTTTGCTAATGTCCGGAAAACGTACGAATATTATAGATTGTAATAAGAAGCATCATGCAGTCGACAGGTTTAGGACGCAGGCATCCTTTGTTTGATTTAAGTTCGAATAATACATGACCGTTGATGCATATACGATGAATCAAGATCCCAATGCCTTTTAATAGGGAAGGAATAAGCTATCCAGTTGGCGCTGATCTCTTGTTTGTTACCGATGACAGTTACTAGGGCGGAAAATGCGATGTTGACGATGTAAATCATGCGCATGGCGAACGCTTCTTCGCAGTCTTTAATCGATATCCGCCAATCACAATGACATACTCCATCGATACAGAGGTGTGAAAGTGTTCTGTTCATTAAAGCGAAAGAAAAGAGTACAAATGGAAAAATGATTAAGGGGGTAGTTTATGATCTTTGTATTCTCCGACTCTGCTCGTGAATGAGGTTGTCCGTGCGAAACGATGGTGATAATAGAAAACGCAATTTGTTTTTGTAGTCTTGCTGCCTTAGCAGTTTTTCTACAGGTTTAATACCATAAATAGACCACGATTTATCATTTTGATGGTTTTTTAGTGATTTATTTCTCATCCTATGCGGTTGGCTTGGATTATTCAAAGGAGACATATCTTTCGGAGATAAGAAAGTATGGTAGGACAATTCATTTAAACGTTTTGTGACACTTGATCTATTTAGGTAATCAGATCTACGTTACCGTATGTACATGATGTTTTCCTCTCTGTCTCACTGTAAGCTATGTACATAAACTAATGCTTTGGATGATAAATATTATCTAATAAAGAATCAAGAGATTGTGTTGGTGTATTTTGTCGTAGTGGTGAAGACTGTTGTGCTTCCTGCTGGCGGATCCTCCGGAGGCTCTCTTTGGCCGCAGCGTGCTAGTCATACTTTAATGTTAATTACCTCAAGTTTCCCTATTTCTTTTATTTTACCTCAAGCTGTGCTCGTTCCTTGGCGCCTAATTCATCACATGGCGGTCCTACCGGCGTGGAAGACTAAAAAAGAATTAACCAACGTAATCCGTAATGCATTTTTAGCATACCACGATATCCGGTCGTCTGTTACGGGGAATAAATAAATTTGGCCCCCTCGAGGCTGGAGAACGTCCATGGGCAGCACCGACAGAAGGTTCCTTCAGAGGTGGTAAACCTATAGAGGTTCGGTATTCTGCAAGTGTCAATTTACGTCTTGACACCGGCAAATTATTTACACCGGATGGATTTGAGGGATGTTTTCTTGTGTAACCGTGCGAACTGCTGCTGCCTCCTATTCCACTGGGTTCTTTTCCCGCTGAATTTTTCGCAACGGAGTCCACTGGCTCCGTATGTGGAGAGGGTTTTGGCGCTTCACCGTTAAACTCCTTCGGTACAACCTCCTGCGACGTGTTCGCGATTCGGCGACGCTTATTACTTGTATCGTCCTCTTCGTTCGTCTCCGCTGTAGGGATGGTGATCCTATGAATGGACTGCCTGTCAGGAATAGGACGTTTGACACTTGTTGCCTGTTCCACTTCAAATAAATTTTGAGGGACATAAGAGGACATGTGGTGCTGGAAATAAGGTTGGCGACACTACCGGAATAAGAAATAAGAAAGTGAAACCATGTGGCTTAAATGCAGTAAGCTTACATCAACCAAAACACCTCTTTCCGTGGCATCTCGTACAAGATCGCCCCAGTATTGACTTCGCGTTAGAGAAGGTGCATGACCGAGCACAAAAAGGGAGCGTTTTGCACGCGTCAATCCTACGTTCATACGCCGAATATCCGCCAAAAAGCCAATACCACGCCCTATTGTCCATTGAGTGACACCATGCAAGTAAACAATCCCTGCATACCTGTACCGGCGCGAACACAAGAAAATATAATAATATCTTTCTCCTGTCCTTGAAAACCATCCTAATAGTCGTTTAGCTTTATCTATTTTTGCCTACTCCTCCGAGAATAGCTCACCACTGTGTTGAAATCGATGACATCCAAAATACGCGATCCGAATCGTCGTTCAAACCGCAACTTCAGCTGGCTGAGCTGCTGCTTATAGGGGGTAATGACACCTATCTTGTAGGCAAACTATATAAACCATTAATAAACTGCATTTCGTGTCACGCAAAGCTTACTTTAACCATAGGAAGCTGCGACGCCAATTTGTCAACCAAAGCAACTGCAGCTTCAGCTTCGGCAGCATTGTAAATGGATTTTCCCGATCCCATTCTCTCTTGTCCTTCCTCGATGTGGAAGAATCGATAAGGAGGAAACTCTTCTTTTGAATGCCAAACAGCAGATGAAATTTGGGCCATACCAGGACCGTCCTGCAGTCTGGATTGATAGAAAAGCTTGCTAGGAAACCTACTGATTTCGGGATGCATACGGTACTGGATACTATGTGTACTTGTCAGTCTAACGTCTCCTGATAAAACCAAACATTACCTTAATAGGTGTACATCATCAGGTACGCTATGTTGTAATCGCATAAACAAACTTTGTTCGTACTGGTATTTGGCGGCCATTAATGATAAAACAGTAGGTGGTAACTGGTTCGGATCTACACAAGCACACCCGTGCGTCGGTTACACATATTAGTCATCGCAAGCATTACTTACCACCAACGAGTACACATCTTCTACAATCGTATTTCAGGGGAATCAAGGTGCTGACTTCTATGGATTGCGCCGCTTCATCAATGATTACTGTTTCGAAGCTTAAGCCGGCGGCCATCATCATATCGTGGCCACTTGCACTCAATGTGGCACAAACGACATCAGCTTGCGCAAACACCTTTTGACGAGCTCGTAGACGGGATATCTCAAGTTCACGCGTATAATTATGCTTTTCTTCACTAATGTCCTTCAACATGACACGACAACGGGTTCGTTTTTCCAAGAGGGTCTTGCGGGTATCACGTAGACTTTTCATCATGCCTGGATCTTGCAACGATTCATTCATCTTGCGATCCAACTCCTCAAGATCGAGCTGGCATTTCTGTATATCGGTGTGTAGCTTCTCACGCCTTGCATTCCACTGTTTGCTCGTTTGCTCATCGTCAAAAGTTCCCATCAGTTCCTTGTCAACAAGTCTATCCAGCGTGATATCTCGGACGCTCGAATTTACAGAATCAACAACACCAATACGGACCACATTTGGACGCACAAGACCATCTGCTGTAACAATACCGTCTTTTAAACGTTTCGCGATTTCATCCACAGCGGCATTACTCGGCGCACAGACCAGCAATTTACCAACTGCATGACCTGCACCGACTTTCAACCTCCTGGCCGACCTTTCGTCCATCAAAGAAACAATTAATCCAAGAATTGTCTTGGTTTTACCTATACACAGCATAAGTATATACTACCAAGTGCGACAGAAAGAGACAAACCCGTTCCAGGAGGTCTAGCAGAGAAGAATTAAGTTTTTCTAGACAAGATATTGGTCACGTACCCTTGAATAAGGTTGAATCCTTTTTTCTTTTGTAAAACACCCACAATAGCCTCGGCTTGTGGCCAGTTGAGACTGTAGAGGCGTCTGCATTCCTTGACAGCTTTGTCATCCAACGGGACTTTTGGTGCTGGAACAGGGGACAGAATCTCGGAAGCAAGATCATAGTGCTCCAATGCCGTCAAGGCCGCATATTCTCGCTGTGTTGTGGTCATACTAAGAAAAATCGAGTTTAGCAAGCATGTTCTCCATGACAGGTGTTACTGACCTCGTGATACGCAACATACGCCACGTCGTTTTCGGGGCCAGTGCATTGAGCTGGCTAATCCGGTCTTGCGTGAAGTAACAGCGTATCGTCACTTCAGCCATGCTTTTCTGCTGGTTAATGGTTGTGATCTTGCCAAGAAAGATACGCTCTCTCCATAACTTGTTTCCTTCGTAAGATGTTCTTTCCGATCTCTTGAAAAAGTCTGGCCCAAAGTGATTTGCAATACATACAAGATCATCCTGGGACAGGCCACTCACAGAGCTCAGAGCTGTTTTGAGTGTCACATCAACAAAATCGTTGATATGACAACGATTATCCAGCTCGCACCGATCGATTACATCCGATTCGGAAAGACCTTCCTTGGCACGCATCACCTGTACCCATACTTCCAGCAGCAATAGTGGCTCAAACACATCAAGGTATTCTTGAAACGAACCATACTTGTCCTTGACCCTCGTATATGTGGTAGGGTCCGAGCCAGGTGGTACCTCGCCATCAAACATGATATTCCACGATAAAATAGCCTTGTACAGGCGATCGATGTCCGGCGTTACTTTCTTTCTACGTTGCTCCACTTCCTGAGCTTTTGCTCTTCTTTCCATTAACACCTTCGTCAGAGGTGACTCGATCAGCTTGGTAGTACGTTTTGGAGCCTGTTCAAATAATGCCTTCACACTGGCCTTCTCAGCATCGACAGACTTGGCCTTGGCGTGGTCCACATCCTGAACTAACCCCAGAAGACCTGAATCACCATCATCGTCAGAAGAGTCTGAGTCAGAATCAGAACTTTGTGAATCGCATCCGGCTCGTTTGCGAGCAATAGCAGCTGCTGAAGGCGATCTAACGGTAGCGTTTAATCGACGTTCTGCTCGGAACTCTTCCCTCAGAGCTTTGATTTTCGAAAATCCCATAGCAGGCGGCTTCAACTTGCGACCAGTGGATGTAACAGCATATGTTGCTTGCTTTGTTTTATGAGGAAACACCCGAGTAGTGTTAGGCTTCGGTCGAGGTGTGGCGGAAGGTTTGACAGAGACACTGTTACTGGGACCACTGCTAACGATACTAGTGGACCTCTTGTCCGCAGTGATTTGTGCGCTCCGTGTCTCCAGTGGGGTTTTATCGGCATCGATATCTACTGGTTTGCCTTCAAACCATTCTTCTGGCAGTGATGAAAAATCCATGTCGTCAAACTCATCCATTTCTTCGTCATCATCTTTAACATCATCCTTAGTCAGGTCAACCAATGAGGGATTTTCAGTCCCAGTAGACGGTGCTTCGGCTTTTGAGGTGCTGAAATAAGATGTGATTTTGTATGCTGGTCTTGGAGGACTAGGGCTTCTCAATGAAAGAGCGCTGGTCGATGATAAAAAAGTGTCGTTCAACGTGGACTGGCGTAAAGACGTGCCTGACTTTGATGTCTCTTGCAAAGATGGCGTATATTTCATTGGGTCGACTTCCTGCCACGCTACTTCGTCGTCGCTATCATCAATCAATATTGCCTCGGTTGGCTCATGAATACGAAGACCAACAAGTAATTTCCTCCTTCCTTCGTCACTAAGTCGGCTTGCATTACCATCTGTCGCTGCTGTGAATAGTCGATCGTATGTTTCCTCCAATATCGTCTCGTGGGCATGATGTAGTTCTTTCAACAGGATGCTTAACAGTGGTATCAGCTTGTCCAGTACTTGGTTCCGGGTGACATAGACCCAATGAGAAAGTGAGTTGAGGCATTCATTCATACTGTTATATCCCAATACTTCGTCCGCTGACGTATTCATGCTACTCAGCTGTGATGTATGAATAACCTTGTGAAATACTTGTCGAGACCCAATCATCAGATCAGCAATATCGAATACTGGAAGAATTGTATCCACCACATATTTGGGTTTATGTATTTCTGCCCACCTAAGACCATTGCTGAAAATCAAGCTTATCGTTTGCCAACATCGATCCCAGAATGTCTGCAGATAGACGTACTCTCCGTTTCCAAACGTATCCCCAGCAATCAGAGCTTGAGGAAGATAGGCTTCTTCATTACCAACAAGAGATGAGACAAGCTGAAACAGAAAGTCTGTCACTTGAGGAACGGCAGGAAACACTTGCTGTGGTAATTGCCTTGCTAATTCGTTAAATTCGTGCAATAGCATAGTAAACGCCTTGAGTGTCTGCAATCGATCGTTTTGAAAAATCGTCTGAAATGCATACAGTCCATCGATGGGAGAGCCTGGAGCGCACAGAGCTCTTATTGCTCCTTGTTGAAGTTCGGGGTATGGTGAGCATAAAAGATGAAGCCACGGCTTCACCATATCCGTATCGAAAGTCGAAGCACGACGTTTTTCCCAGCTATCTGTTGCCTTCGCCCTTATCGTTAATTGCACAATTGAACGAATCTCTGTAATCTTCACAAGCGCACTGGTCATCCCCACTTCTGTTTGGATTTTGGGCAGATCAATCGTCGCAATATTAGCATAGGCTCGAACAACAGCAAGCATGAGTTTGCTATCGCAGCGATCTTTTATCGCCCTCCACAGCTTTTCAAATCCCATGTCCTGCACATTGTCTGATTGAGAGAGTGCTTCACTCTGTATCACTGTCATAAAGGTATTATACATCGCTCGCGTGTCGTATTCAAGCAGGTCAGCAAGTACTTGATTCGCAAGTGAAGGTAATTCTGCAAGCGATTCGGGAATGGTGGCTGGGTCCACGATTGCAAAGGTCACGATGTGTGTGGCATAGTCGTTGATCTTGGTGTTTGGTATCCTTCTATCGTTGATGCATTGTTTGAGTATAGTGAGTCCCAGATGAGCGCAGCAAGTTTTACACATGGAAGTCCACGCGTCCAGTTGGAAGTACCCAAACAAAGTATCCATTATCTTATCCGTCAATTGTTCTTCCACAGAAGTAAGCCGCAACGACATCCAGTATGGTTGAATCCATTCTAAAAGCCCCTTCATCTTGGTCACAAGCCTGTCCTGCGGGTAGGGTGATCCATCGCGCTGTAAGATCTTGCCAGCATTTCCCTGTCGTGCAATCCTCATGGCATTTTGAAATTCTTCATGCTCACATATACTTTTGAAGATATTGTAGAAAGGTGTGCTATTATTGTCAACAGCGCCCCAAAATCGGATGCCTAGTTTTATCATCATCGCAGTGATCGTTTTCAAAATCTCAGCGAAATAACCATCGACTTCCTCTAGTTGCTCGCGAATGAGATCAGTCATGGATACACCCGAATCAGTCACTGCGGTATGCAGAAGGTCCGTAGGAAGAATACCAACGATCGTTCTCAATGCTTTCCACAGCTCTGCGACGTTATCTGTGACAACAATCGGACAACGCTTTGGCCATGTACTCTTTGCAGACGACTGAAATGATCCGATCAAGTCGCTGATAGTAGGAAGCGTCTCGTACTCTTCACTTGTCATCGCATATCCATCCGCAGCAAATTTTTCCAGTAATTTTCGAGCCCAGAATCGAACCACTCGATGGGGATGAAACGATAAAATAACAATGCCTTTAACACAGTCGCTATCCAACGTTGGAAACCGGCCAGATTTCTGAATTCTCTCGAACAATTGGCAGAATAAATCATTGCATTTGTTGTCTTGCAATAAGTGGAGCGAATAAGCTATCTCGCATAGGGTGCACATAACGTCGTCAAGTGTCGACGAAGGCTCGTTCGATTCTTCCAATGCTGCAATAATACGCTTTTTATCAAATGTTTCCAGTAAGGAAAAAAAGCTTTCTACGTTTTCTCGAGAAAACATAGCATTATACCTATGAGTTGGTTAGTGAGCAGCTCATGTTCTCAGGACTGTCAATTTTCATACCTTGCCCTGAGCAATTGCTTCGATTGATGGTAACGTCGCGCGCAGTTTACACATCGTTTCAGTTGGCTGTTTAATTTAGCCTTATAGTTAATGATATGTTCATGATCTGGAAGAGAAAAAAGCCAGAGAGACTCTTGTGCGATTGGCAAAGAGGAATTTATGCACCACCAATGATCGGAAGAATCGGATAGGAAGTAGATCAAGATGTCGTTGTAGAGCTGCGCTTCTAGTTCATTATTCCCTGGTTGAGCATTACGTTGTTCTATGAGCCGCAACAATCTCTCCAGCCGATCGTCACTTGTTACACTTCCACTCATGCCTTAACAGGAGAGAGACAAGAGAGAAAAAGCAAGTTCGATATTGCGTTCAAGCCACAGCAGGCACACCTCTCAAATGAAATCCCGGCACCGAACTAGCTGTAGGCATTGCCATGGTTATTCAATATGTACGCTTTCTCGTTGAGAAGCATTGACGCTGAAATGCTTCTCACAACATAAAGAATTACATATCCTCTCCTTTAGTTATGTCAATCAATAGTAGCATGAGGTCTTGAAGACTAGATCGCTTCTCCCTATGTCTCTGACGAATCAACAATAGAGACAATGAATAAGTTATTTCTAACCGTGGACAGACACATATCGACCATAGCGTATGTGTTCCGAGAACTTGTCGTGTACGATATTGTGGAAGGTGTATGATTGCGATCTTTGGATTTCCTGCAGATTACAAACAAACCTGCTAATCGAAGGGGAAAAAAGGATTTCACGATCGATTTCCAGTCAAGGACGATTGGCCAGCCTAGATGCATGCATATGTTAAATGACAGGTCCTGAATTCCTACAAAAATCAAATATTTTCCGTAAGCTGTCACTTAGATTCTGCTTTTCCGAACAAATTCCCATAGTCACTCCTGTGCAGCGTTCAATTGTTCTTATGCAGTCTATTTAACATCATGTCACTAATAATATAAGCGGCTAAGGCTGCTTTGGGTAATTCTGTGTCTATCTTCGGCCATGTTTCTATACCCTTTAAATGCTTTGACGCTTCCTTGTATCATCTCCCAGATACTTTCATTCATGCTAATATTGCTGCTAACCTCATTGGTACCAGTATTATCGCATCCGTTTAGCGCATAATTATTCTATACTGTCTCACCACATGCTTATCCCAAATTTGTTGATATAATCTTTGTCAATGTACACATTTTCAGAGTAATTTTGCCCATCGTACTGTTAGTTTCACTGTAAATGCCTTCCTATTTTTTTTCTTAAACTTTCGGTACTTCAGTGTACATGATGTCTACAGCTCGGTCCGATTGTCGTTAGAAAATGTCTTGTCATACAGTTTCTTCTCCTGAGAACGTTGTTTGCCTTCTAAAGTTTCGCATGATCATCCCAAATATTTGAGATGTCTTGGACTTTGCAACTTCTCTCCACCTGCTAATCCATACACGAAAAAGTAAGCCAGAATCTCGCCTGATACCATGTTTGTGTAGAAACTATGATAGATATACCAGCGTTGTATCCGCAAGTTTCCAGTATGGTCGATTTTTTTATTGCTTCTGTTATGTCTTCTACTTTTTTGAATTAAGATCGAACATCTGCTTTCGTTCTGACCTTGTTTGTTGAATACCATTGCATACAGGAAAGTACAGCGCCTCGCAGGGCACATACTTTAGAACGACCGTCTTCCTACCCTGCTTCGCTTGATATGGTAAAGTCATAATAAGTGGAACCTTACAATCGACTTCGTCAAACCAAATTGATATATGCTCGTTTTCAGGATGCAATAAACTATACCAGCATTTGCCAGCTTAGGAATTAGTTCGCGTTGGCGAATGGAACAAATTCATGTCGATTTAAAGTTAACTGCTTTTTAAAGCAAGTTCTCCTTTGATCGACGCAATATTTATTTGTAATAGCGTAAATGTCCTTTCAATAAACAATAGAATCAAAAGAGAAATCATATGTGTTGTATCGAATCCAGTAAAAAAAAAATGAAAGAATACCAATGTACAGTACGATAAAATGGAAATTAAAAGAAAATGCACATGTCCATCCGAAATACAAAGAAAGTAAAAGGCGTATCAAGATCATCAAGTATGTCAAAGCACGAAAAACAGAGCACGTCACAGGTCTACAGAAAGTATTGTCCTCCAGACCCTCCTAGTTTAGACGTTAACCCAAGGCCTGCTCGTCCTCCATAGGGTGCTAAGCGTTCTTGATCTGGTACAGCATTGAAAATTTTGAAATTCCTTTCTGATACATCGCCTGCGTCATATACTTCCATAATGGATGCCACGTTGCCGCATCGATAACAGTAATTGGGGGCTGACCATACCGTGACCAATTCGTCGTTTGGAAAATGATACTTGTACCCCTCTTGTACCAGTTGATGGGCCCGTGCAACAAGCGTAAGGTCATTAATATGATTGAACTGTGAGAAACAAGAAATTAGAATAGGAAAATAAGAGTCTGCTCAAGTCTTTTTTTTTTCTTACCTCACTTGTCACTTTTCCTCCAAACAGCCAGCCTGCTCCTCTAGGACTTACTGCCCATGTATCTATATCCTCTGGATCAGACCACATCAGATCACAGAAGGAGCCTTCGTGAGGAATCTCTTGTAAGCGGTGTATGGTTCTAATCTGGTCTAATGCTTTGATATCGGGAGACAATCCACCATGCACACAGAGAATTGATCCATCAATAATCTAAAAACCAGAAAATAGGATATGAGAAACAGGGTACCAACAAGACCAATGTTGAGCCTACCGCTGCCAGCGTCAGATAGTCAAACACTGAACAGCAATACTTCCACACATTCGCATTTCCGTACTTTGCTTGGCACTCATCTAGCGGGCCAATTAAAAACGAAATTTTCAGCTTTTGTGTCGTTGATACCATAGAAACCGTAAACTTGGGTGATCTGTCTACTCTCATGATTGCCTCTTAGAAGAGTAATCTTGTTCGGATATCTATAATTGCCGGTCAGCAGCCTTTATCATTGATTTGTGTCACCATACCTAGCCTTCAGCACCATAAGCAAGGTAAATGTTTCCAAACTAAAGTAACCGCGATCGACGTAGTCACCCTATATGGATAAAAAGAAACGATTGAGTTAGATGTCAACAGCCAATTTCTCCGCCGAAATGTAGTACCATGAAGATATAATTCGTGTCCTGAATATCACCTCCCACACGGAATAACTCTAAAAGGTCGTAAAACTGGCCTAGTTTGGCGATCAGTGTCTGCAGCGAAAAAAGTCGTTCTTTTCTTCTTACCATGAATATCGCCACACACAGTAACGGGGGACTGGACCGGTTGGATATTGGACTCCTCCATAAGTAGCTCCTTCACCTATAGCATACACATGAGGAACCGGAGAATATGGATGAAATGGCAGATGGGTTGTCGCAGCTCACCATTTCACACAGTTTTTTAATATCCTGCTCGGGTAAGTATTCGCATTTGCGTACGATCTCAAGCCACTCTTCTGGATTGCCCATCGCGGTAAAGGCGTTGCAAGACAAAGAGGACGAAAACCTTCTTTCAAGAAAATTTAGACCCCCTCCAATTTCATGTTCCGCAATAGCGGTAGCTGGGGGTCATACTTCTCCCCCTTCGTCATCATAGTAACTAAACCATATTCATAAAAAGTTGAACGATGAACACAAAAAATATAGAATTGAGAAGTGTTATCGGCCAGAGAAATACATATTTTATCATGTGGTTGTCAATTAGGACTATCGGATGCCAGATGATACTACTTATCAGGTGACGGCGGATGAAAATCATATCACAACTTGTTATTCATTGCTTCAAATCCATAATCGTCGTCTGATTTTAGTACTTCAAATGATGCCACCATAGGTGTCACTAATGAGTTCAATTAGTTAACGTTGTCGGAATTTTTGGGATCATTTACCAGAAACATATCGGTTATGTACAGCCCATGCATCTGTTCCAGGTTCGAAATCCGAAGGATTACTGAGGGACTTGTAATCAGGTGCAAACTCAAACACTGTTTTACCAGCTTCGCCTTCAACTTCCATACGGACTTGTTGTTCAACCGAGATTGCATCAGAGGGATCGTTCGTTACAGATCGAAACAGGCTTCCGTAATTGGTGTGATTGAATGTAGTGATATGAACGGGGCGAGGAGAATCTACTAACGGAACATTGATATTAAACAGCCCATAAGCAGGCCATTTGTTCAAGCACCACAAATGCTTGATGACACGCGATGCTAATGAAACGAGTTAGGAAATTCACCCAGTTTGACTAAATGGATATATTACCCATTTGACAGGCGTTTTGAATCTTATCCTGCGAAAAGTCACGCGAATAAAATGCAAAAGACAGAGCAATCGCCTTTTGATTGCACAGATTTCCTTCCCTAAAATTTTTGGTTTACCCCCAACGTTGTTAAACTTTGAGCTTACAATGCAGCACCAATGGTACCAGATGACAATGTATAGATACTACAATAATCCATAGTATACGTAAGAAAACATAAAGCTACAGATAGACGAAAATACTTACGTGGAGGAGTTTCGACCAAAGTTCGGACCAGCAATCACCATATCAAACTGCTCATCTTTGAAAATGTGATGCAATGCGATATTCACACACGTCGCCGGTGTACCACTAAGCTTCAATTACGTTCATATTTGAACTAGTTATATTGTATGGACTTACCAAGACAAAGTCAGAAGGATCGTGCTGATGAATGTTAATCTGACGTGATTTTCTATTGTAGTAGCTGACTTCTACGCGATCTTTGATCATAAAGGATTTAGAAATCCAGGATTTCTGACTGTTTGGCAAGGCTACCCTGGTAAAATTTAAGCTTCTGTGGTCATGAGATATTAGGCATACTTGACTGTCCAGCCTAGGCTTTCCAAATGCTCAACGAATGCTTCAATGAATGGTGATTCCTCTTCATTCGGAGGTCCTGTGTTGTATACATTGAGTCATGGTACGAAAATACAACAAGTCAATGTACCGTCATCATTCGATATCAGCACCTTCAAGGGTCTCTCTTCAGTTCTTGGCATTCTTCGCAAAAGAAAGGTGCTGTGAAACGGTCGGCAGGAACTCAGCTATAATCTGCGATGAAAACGTCACTTTCGATTGATGCTTGTTCATCAACTAATCCACGGTTGTAGGATAGAGGAAAGCATACATTTCCACTGGAGATTTTGTAAATGATTTACTTATTGTTTATTGAATGAGAATTATACTACTTCAAGTAAATTGTGGGTCAAGTTTGTGCTAAATAGGATAAACACAGAAACTAGCACCTTTGCTAGCTTGGTTTACACTTTCATAGTTAGCAGAATCCGTTTATGCTTTTTTTTTCGACACACGCGCTGTACATGTGACCCAAATATTCTCATTTTCGTTTATGTGTACAATCAAGGTAAAAAAAAAATGTAATAACAAAAACCATTCTCCCCTTTAGCATGCGCAGCCACTAGCTTCTGAGCTACTATTATTCAGATCGACTTTTTGCACTATTGTCCGCAAGTTTAAGAATCCGTCGTCTAATACCATGCTGCATTACTTACTTGAATCTTTCTGATCTTCGGGACTATTTACACCAGGCAAGGCTTGGGCGAGTCGCCTAAATAGAGTTTTGACCTTTTCAATAGCATGAATAACTAAAGCGTTCTGTTCCCATTCTTACATTGTGTCCTGCCTTTGCACTTGTTTCTATAAACATAATGTTCAATTCCTTTGCTCGCTTTTCACCTTCTTCAACAGTGACCTCTCTAATAAAAGCATCAGATATAGAAGGTCGAAAAGTCAGCTTTCATTTACCGTTTCTCGCTGAGATCGCTCTTGTTTCCCACAAGCACTACAATCACCTCGGGTCCTCTTTCTGCCCGAACGTCATCGATCCATTTTGTAGTGTTCACGAAAGACTCGCGACCTTTACAACTTTGTCTGTAAGTGACCGTCACCTGCTGATTAGTTACATACTTGTAATGTCATAGACAATGACTGCAACCGAGGAATCGCGTATGTAACTTGGAATTAAACTTCGAAAGCGTTCCTACTTTCTCAACTCAATGGCGTGTAAAAATGAGAATGTAAACTCACTTGTCCGGCGGTATCCCACAGCTGCAAACGGACAGTTTTGTCTTCCAAGTACATAGTTTTTGATAGAAAGTCAATGCCGATAGTTGCCTTGGTCGAATGAGCGATATATTCTGAATGTTCAAGCCTCTACCTGGTATGTGTTGTCGAAGGTGTCGTACATAAAGCGGGTAATAAGGGACGTTTTGCCCACTACCGGTTGAAACGACATGTATGCATTCAATCTCACAAGTTACATTTCACAAGCTGCTCAATTACCGCTTTGCTCGCCTAGAAACACGAGCTTATACTTTCTCAAGGGGCTGCTGAAATCAGGACTTGCCATTGGAAAAAGAGAAGGACCACACGGGAGCTCTTCCGGCGACGAAACGGATCACGACAGACGTGCGGTGTGACTCGCACATATTCTCCGACACCTTGTGGCACCATACGCCTGCCCAGCTTTCTCTCGTTGTTGCGTCCTGTATCACCTCAAAGCATCGGAAAAAAGATCGAAATCTCAGGATATTCTTAGATACGGTTTTGTAAACCTCTCTTCTAATACAAAATGGAAACATTTGTTTATGTTAAAGGAATTAAACAAGAAGGAAGCTGGGTAAACGCGCTGTTTGTTTTATGATGAACAAACCTGTCGGACCTGTCAAGAGGTCTATCGTGTTACCAACCAGGTCTTGTGATTCTTTGGCGGTGTTTGGACAACTCACATCTTCCATGCACAATAGGTATAGGAATTGATGCTACCAATGCATCAGTTTTGAGAACAAAGTACAATAAAACGGAAAGAGAGAGCAAGAAAAAGAGAAACGTAGAATTGCATTTGTCTGAATCTTTCATTTGATGCCCCGCCTCTCCAGTTACACACAGAAACAAGGTGATCACCCATCTGAATGTATCTCAGTGGTAAGAAAAATGTGCAAATACTTCTATTATCTAACGAACATTGTGAAGATAAGGCAAATAACTTTATTTATTTAAATCACGAATCCCTATAGTGGCAAGCACCGTTTTAAGTTTGCTTATTAGGCTGCCTGGGCTGCTTGATCTACAACGCCAGTTGCACCAGCGCTTTGAGCGAGCGCTCCCGTAGCTGTGGTTGCTTGATCAACCGTTTGACCTGCGTTTTGAGCGGGCGGGGAACTGATAACGCTAGAGGCAGTTTGTAAAGGCATTCCTGGGTCAACGGTGCGTTTGTTGGGCGGTGCTGCTACGTTGGAGACAGCTCCTTCAGTGTCGTTAACATCTTGCTCAACAGCGGCTGTCTCTCCATTGGTGTTCACACCAACTGTAGCTGGTGTAGTGGAGTCATCCTTAGGTTCGTTGCCAGTGGTAGTAGCGACTTCCTTGTGGACGTTAGCGACTCGTATATTGTCAACATCAGCGGTGTCTCCACGTTTAGTCACTGTGGCAGAAACCTTCTTGTTCAGACCGGTATCAACATTTGCGGCAGGTTTTACGGAATCTGTACCAGCAACAGCATTCGTCGCCTGAGCATCAGATGGGTCTTGCTTGACAGGAGCAGCCTGAACGGCCGCAATGAGGCATACAACGGCAGAGATAGCGAGGATGTTGAATCGCATAGTGAATATTCGTGAAGAGGAGGTCACTAATAGTTAAAGAGAAAGACAGTAATAGGGGACAAAAAACATTGTCTATATATATATACGACAGATCCTTTTCATGTCTTAGGAGGTCCATGATCTTTTTTATTTTTTTTTTTACCTTTCTTTGATTTACTGGCCGCTTCTTCAGGAGGTGAAGGGTGACGGAAACTAAATATTAAGTTGCTACTAAATAATAGCAGTATAAAGATGGTGAAACGGTGTATATAACTAAATAATGAGTAGATCGGTAAAGTAAATCCGTCCTCATCAGGGGTCGAAGTGCTAAACTTTAAGCATGGATCGCTTATTCTTTCTCCTATTTCGCAATTCTTTTTTTATGCGGTCAAGGTTGCTACCATCCCGTTTGACTTGTTAGGCCACGCACTTGTACACTCATGCTGCAGGGGAATAACGACCATACTCACAGGTACACCCACACGAAAGGAAAGAAAAAAAGAATTGTATACGTTCACAAAGTATAGCAAACAATATCAGGAACGTGATTCTTAATATAAAAATGCGCACTATTGGAGACTTTGGATTGACAAGGAACAAACTGTATAACCAGAAAAAGCAACTAAACATTGTTGAATCTTCAGTAGTGTATTTGATGATCCACTAGGTTGCAGATCTAGAAGAACTTGCGCTTAGCATGTAGTACCTAGTTACACTATTCTCAAACTAAAACAATGATCAAAGGAGGAAAGTCCATGCACTCACTCCTGTGTCATTCAGGACCTGTGGAGCAATCCAAGGTTATGAAAAGAGCAGAACAGAAAATAAGCCACTTCAGTTTTTCTGTGAGCAGGAGGATATATGAAATGGAGAAAAAAAGTGTTGTATCCTGAAGACTCCTACCTATCTTATTATGAAGAGTATTTCAATTTATTAGACCCAAGTTTTGGATTCAAAATTTCAAAGTGTGCTGACACCTTCAGAAAGCGAGACATTGTTGTGGAACACAATAACGTCATTCTTATGCAATTTCATAAAAATGTGTTTTATAAACCGTCGCCCATCCCCAAAAATCCATTCCGCTGATTTTTCCAGTCAACTATGCCAGAATCTCGCTGTACACGTTTTCTTGCTGATCCATGGTCTGCAGTCAAGGTTGCCGTGCCATCTGTGGCAATAGAGATACTCTTGCATAACAAATTATGGCCCAAAGCATCGCTACGCCAATTAACTCTCTACTTGGCATTGATCAACACCTATTGGTTTGCTACAACTTTTAACTTTAGCTTTTTGGAGACCCCGTTTTTGATACAAGTAAGCAACTTGGATGACAAACAAAAAGCAGATTGTGGTCGTCATCGTTTCAATTGGTTGAATAAGTCGGAGGTAACCAAACTTGTCGCCTTCTTTTTTTCAATTGACAAAAATAGTATAGATCATGCTTGGTGTTGTGAGCTTAGATCTTTTCTGTGAATGGCGCAAGCGAATCTTGGACAATAATGGTTTTGTTGACTGGTGTTTGACTACCGCTGTAGCCGTACCAGCAGTGGCTACCATTGTTCAAGCAGCTTATTTCCTCCCAAAGTTGAACGAACGTGCCACCACAACTGCACTGACTGGGGTTGAAAAATCTGGAGCGGACATCGTATTCCCTAAGGTTCATCGTGGATATATAGGATTTGAAGGTCTTAAGGTAGCTGGGCTTGCCGTGGCCGGTCTTCGCTTTGGCAAGATGCTTTCCATTTAATTGACCTACATTGTAGCTAAGGCATGAATAAACGTTATAAGCCAGACCACCATTGAAATATACTATATTGTTTCGTTTACCAAATCCACGTTTTAGAGAAGTGTATGGCAAAGAATCGATCTATCCAAGATGTTTTAATTTAGCTCCAATCATGCGGAAGTGATGATCAACATTAGATACTTTTTACTTCATTTCATTTCATTTTTTTTTTTTTACTGACCTACTCTATCACTGCACAAGGGACTATTTGTCGTGATATAAGACTGGTGTTGCATAGTATGTACCCATACATACCATTTGTTTTGAAAAAAATAGTCTTCGGATTAGCATAACTATCACAGTAAAATAATTTTCATAGTTGCCTGCATCACGCTTCAACTTAATGAGAAATGTCACGAGATAAGTTCCTAGTAATACAGTATAGTGGCATTTGTATATGAAAAATCGCCGTTTTCTGCGCCAGCAGGAGCAGTGTATCCTTCACGTTTGATTATCCACCAGATATAGGTTTTTTCTGCGCCTTTCTTTTCAGTTCCTCGCGTTTACTAATATATACCACCATAAAGTTCGTAGAAGAATAGCACTACAACAGAGCAACACGAATTTCTGACGAAGTCAAAGGCGTCGGAGATGCAAAAGACATGCAAACGATACTGGCGTCACTGGGTGCAGTGATGCAAGAAGCAGGATCCTCCGGTGGAACCGCTGGCCTTGGAGGAAAAGAATATACTATCCTTTTTGATGTCAATGAATCAACATCGACGATCAATTCTCAATGGCTACCGATCAGCCCTCTCAAGTGTATTCCAAGTTCTACGTCTCAATGCTCAACCATTAATGACCGAAAACTAGCACGGCAATTTTTCAAAAAGGAGACAGAGTTCAGTGATTCCCACGACATCAGACGAGATATGGGACGTGTAACTGGTTTTAAAACTTATCCGAACTTAGGGTCACTCTGAACAACTGACACTGACTCAGATTCAACTCAAGGTAGTGATGCTAGTGGCGCCTACGTTCCAATATCGCAGAATTACAGTTTCGGGATATTACATTGCTTTACGACGAGAACAAGGAGCTTACTGGCGCTACCTTGATTACCTGGAAAGGCATCCAAGTTAGGAACTACGACGGATATATTGTTATATCCGGTATGAACAGTAGATGTATTCATGAGGAAGACAGGAGCTATCCGGAGTGACTGGGGTCAGATCATCAACCATTTTTTTTTTTTTTTTGCTTTTATCGAATCAGAGTAAAAACGCGCAGAGGTAGTCGGAGATACAGGTGGGAATGATAATGGCGATGGCCAGTATCGACAGGGGCGTGGAGGGGTTGCGGGGAACGTCAACCACGATGAAACACAAGGCCCATTCTATCAACTCGGCGGCAAGCACCAAGGCCGCACTAAGAGGAGCAAGAATCGAGCTAAGTGAAGGCCCATGCAAATAGGAGTTAACAAGCAACACATTCGAAAAGCACTATTTTCGACCTAACAACCAACATAGAACAGATGCTCGGTTCATTGAGACGATTTTTTCACCAGATTCTGAGAAGCAACCCATATCCGAGGACGGAGTGGAGGCAACAGAGATTGTGCGAGAGCCATTAATGCACAATCAACCAGTTGCCGGAACGGAGTCCGAGGATGTGGGTTTCCCGTCCAACAAGAATGAATGTATCATCAGTTGAAGCAAAAGATTTTTTTTCTTTCTTTTATCTTGTTTGTTTTCCCTTCCCCTTTCTGGTGAAAAAACCACTGCGTTGCCGAAAGGGGAAAGAATGATTGAGTAGCATTTTTAGTTTTTTACCATAGTATCTGAAAAATAAAGCGTGGCTTGGAAGGCCAAACCTACATCCTCGGACTCCGTTCCGGCAACTGGTTGAGTCACAACTCACGCAAAACATCATCCCATCACATTTTCGAGCTTCAGTTTCTAATATTGTGTGCATTTAAATCATGTCTGTAATATACTACAAATTCAAAGCAGCTAAAGACTCTGATTATGATGTGTATACATTTGATGGAGCTGGTGCTACTGTATTTGACGTAAAACGTGAAATCATAAGAGCCAAAAAACTAGGCAAGGGAACAGACTTCGATTTGGCAATTTATAACGCACAAACGGATGAAGGTAATTAGAATACGAATGCTAATAGGAGGATGTTGTCAGTCGAAGGGCTTACGATGGAGAATTAGAATACAAGGATGATGCATTTGTTGTCCCACGAAATACATCTGTCATTGTTCGACGATTACCGGCCTCTCGGCCTGGGAAAGGCACAGCACAGCGTTATGTATTAGGGGCAGGGCCGGTAGACAGTAAAGGGATGGGACAGAGTGTAGGGATGATGAAACCTACGGGTCCAGGCGAACAACGATTTGGTGGAGGGGGGAGGAACTTAGTCTTGAATAACGCCCAGCAACATAAGCAAAAGTCTCCTATTCCAAGTGCTGCAGAATCATCGCTGGGTCCATCGCCAGATACAGTCGATGGCCCTACAGATGATTCTGAAGAAGCACGTATACAAGCTATGTTCCAACAGACAACAGATCAGTGGGGAGCCATGCAAGAAAGGCTTGCAGAGTAAGTGATATTTTGGTTCAGAATGCAATGTTTTCTTTCTTTTCGTGCAAGACCACAAAATCGAAAAAAATATAGTTACTTTTTTCTATTATTACCCATTACTGAAGTTATTCCATTTTGTGTTTATCTTCGCTGAGGCCTATGAAAGGGACGCGTTTCTGATGCCTTCTTTCTTTGTTTTTCCAGACAACCTTACATACCGTATAATGCAAGAGGAGCAGGTGGTTGGCAACGTGGTCGAGGCGGTTATCATGGCGGCGTCCACCGCGAAGGAGGGGACAGTAATAAGGACGCCAGTGCTCAGCAACCTCAACGGGTACCTCCACCCACTTATGTTTGCTATCGATGTGGGCAGAAAGGTAAGAAAACATACACATTTTATGTATCAATCAACAACTCCCCATGCTAGGTCACTATATTAACCAGTGCCCTACCAACGGTGACAAGGACTACGACAAACATCCGCGAATCAAACGAACAACAGGCATTCCCCGAAGTTTCCTCAAGGTGATTGAAGAACCAAAAAACGCCGTAAAAGCTGGTACAGGTGGTTTGATGGTGACACCAAAAGGTGATCTGGTGGTTGCGCAGGCAGATTCGTAAGTGATACATAATGCCAAGGAGAGTACGACTTACACAACACTTTGTGGCTCATTAGGTCAACTTGGGATAAGCACGTTGCTAAGTCGGCCACAACTATCAATCTCGGTTCAGCTACAGCAGGTGATTTGATGGATTGGTACGAATCAATTCCTGTTCCAAGCTCTCTTGAATGTCCAATATGCCAGGGACTATTTCGGGAAGCCACCATCACGCCATGCTGCGGGTCAAGCTTTTGTGATGAATGTATCCGAGGACATATGTTAGAAAACGATTTTGCATGCCAGTACTGCAAGCAACCCATTGTGAATGGGTTAGATGGGTTGATTTCCAATATGGACGTACGAGAATGGGTGGAAAACTACGTCCGAGAATACGCGCGGCATTAGATACTTAAATAATACTAATAAAAGAAGAAAAAAAAGAGAAAGAAAGAAACTGATTTCTTAACGTTGTACTATCTTTTTACAGAAATAAAAAATGTCGTCTATGATGTTGCAAGGGATCTTGCGATGCTAAAAGATTTTTATTGCTGTACAAGTGCTAATAGTATGGCAGACCCAGGCCGAATTGCTTTCCTTTTGACCACTGAGTCGAACACGTCGGACATCGCATGTTTGAATGCTCGCGGAAAAAATTTTCTGCACAATGACGGTGCATGCGTACAGGACAATCTTGTAGTTCACAGCGTTCGCCCATAGTCGCAATTTCTAAACATATGGCACAGTCCTTTGTGTACTCAGCGTACTGCTCGCGAAGGTATCCTTGTAATTCCATGACCGTGCGCGTACTCATTGCGTATTTCCCGCTCCCGTTCCCAATCTCTTCCAGCCAACCTTCCTTCACAAGTCTATCCAGTAGATCCTCTGTGTCTTTTTGCGAAATAGGCGGTTTCATCTTTTGTCCTAGTTTCATAGCCACCAAGGACCCGACTGCATAATCTTCATCATCCGCCATGACCATCATTTCAATCTATTCATGCTATTAGAAAGAAATAAAAAAAATCGAGTTTTTTGCCCACCAGCTGTCGAATATAAATAATTTCACTTGCAGTATAACTCGTAGCAATCTGCGAGATCTCGTCATCTTTGGTGTTGATCTGATTTTACGTGAGTATTCGCGCCACTATGATCAGGTTTAATGTTACCAGAGCGATCACAGGACGTCCATCCTTTTCGTCAAGAGATCGTTTCAATGAAAGGTCGATTTCGTTAATTTCTCGATTGATGTCGCTGACAAAAATGGCGAAGTCCACTTTAGGTACTAATGACAAATGTTAAAAGATCATTGCACCCAAGAATGAAGCGTAGATTACTTTCTGTCATTCCACATGCACGATCGTACAATTCCAGTGCTTCATCTTCTGTTATAATCCGACGCGATAGCATGGATTGCAAAAATAATCGGTGGCAGTCATTGTAATGTGGGTTCACTCTGGTTTCCATGGCTTCCTTGTGCTCCAGTTCCTTGCAAGCAGCCAAAATTCGGTCACAGGCCCTCCGTAAAAGGAAAGCGTGTCCCGATTCTTTTCAAGAAGCGCTCATCCTGGTCGATTGATGCACATCAAGCCAAAAATAAAGCCGAACGTTACCAGTCAGTCACTTTACTTTGTTACTGGAACTCAGTGATATGAATTGTTTGAGTGCTTAATTGATTTCCTTTTTCTTACTATTCTTTTATTTGAATTGAACTCAGCCTGGAAAAAAGAAGGGTCTCGTCTCAGTCATTGCCCAATCCAATTCGGATCCGACGTGAAAAGGTCAACTTGTGCTCTAGATTTCTTTGTGATTAATATAGCTGTAAGCTATACGTACAGCGGGATATATCTATTGATTATATACGATGAACAAGAGATAATAGATATCAATGGAACTGAGAACGGCCTAGAAATGCTCAAAATGATTGGTTCTTCTTCGTCGGCCGATCCCCCGTTCCGTTAGCAAAAAAAGAAAACGACGCTGTCTTAATCATGCTGGAATCGAATCTTCCCAGTCGTGGACTAGAAAAAACAGCCATATGTTTCACTTTCGCTCCGATAGCAGAAAGAGATACACCTTCGTAAAGCGCAAAATGCACTATTCGTAGTGTAGCAAGGGGTATAAAAAAATCACTGCTCACTTCTCGAAGTATGTTCATATATATAGAACAAAAGAATGTCTGTAAATAAATGTCAGTCTAACTTGTACAACCATTAGGATCTGCACTGCGTTTCTTGGCGATCATTTTTATAGAAAGAACTTCATTTCAGTCGTCACAATCATTAGGCTAGACTTCCAAGAGAATAGACCATTTTTTTTATGACCTATTGTATTCTGCTTGGTATACATAGTGAGAAATGTACGTCTCTTCAACGACGATTGAGCTTGAATTCCCAAATATAGACATCTTTGACTATGTTTTCTAGAAACGTTGGATGAGACATACGCTTATTTGAATCTATTGATTATACATTCCCCAGAGATTGCAATTTTTGGGCGGTACTTGATTTGAGCATCTATTGGTCCATCTTGCTTTCATGATTATCCATGTTCATGGAGAAATGAAACGCGAGAGATACATTACACACTTTCAGTCAAAGAATATAATACTATCATACACAATCGTTGGAACGTTACTTGTGTTTGCAAAGTACAAGTTGACCGCAGGCGTTTTCTGTTCTTCACTGTAAAATTGGAGCGCGGTCTTCTAAGTACGCCAACTGCCAACAGATATAAAGAGACTTACAGAGCGTCAAAACATAGTACAGTAAAGTATTTAGGTCCCACTATGACAACAGCATAACACTATTGATCAACAAACAATCCCAGGCAACATATGGCTTTTGGCGTAGCATAACTGTGTTTCGATGTGACAGAGATCTATGAAAAGCTTGTTTGCTGTTACTTGTGCATAGAATCCAAGCTGAGTTCGGAATGATCTGACAGGTCAGATGGAGAATGACAGAGAGTTTGTTCAAGAACCTTTTTTTTTTTTTTTGGGTAGAAATGTCCCCGAGAACTCTGCTCTGCATAGAAGCCAGTGTGCTATTTTACTTAAGCCTATCAATTCTTTCTCTAAAAGTATTTTCAGGAACTTGCAAAATAAGGCAACGTCGGGCTGATAATGAGCCTTCCGACGTTTACATCTTGCTCAGCCTCGGGAAACTACACTTCTCTGGCGGTGATTCATTGATGGATATATGGAGAGAACATCTATAAAGCAAGAGACTAAGTAGTAAGCACTATGAAAAACATGCCTGAGAAATACCGATTTTGAGCATTTTCACCGTATTTATCTGCGGTCATGTTGCATGTCTCTACTATCATGTTATTAGGATGCAGGTAAATACGGTGAAAATGCTCGAAATCGGTATTTCTCAGGCATGTTTTCCCATAGTGAAGCGGAAGCACATCAAATAGTTGCCACAGTTGCGAGTGATGCACTTGTGACATACTTGATCCACATGTTTCTGCGAGAAGAATAGAAGTGAGAGTCAGCTTATCGCTACAGTATAAGGATCAAGGTTTACACTAATTATGTTTCGGAGAGAATTTCAGTAGGGCAGTATGGATGCCCTTCAGCTCTCATGTAACCAGTTCCTATAAAAAAGATAGAGCGTAGAAAGCGATTTTTGTACTTCTTTGTACGGAGATATTTGCTATTGTAGTGAGTATGATTGAGAAAGATACATGTTAGCTTGCTGACTCGTGCTATGTTGGAAGCATATGTAAGTCAATTGTCGTTGTCAAAAATGATCCCCTTGTTCAATACGAAATATCCCTGACTCAACGCTCCATAACCTATCAAAAGCATTTCATCAATGCACTTGTGCATTCATTCGTCATTACTTACTGTCAAATTAGTCTGAAATTTCATCCTTGACCTAGTACTATCCACAAGCTCTGAATTGCCATTTTCGCCTATATGACTGTATAATCATAGCTCCAAACATACAACCACCTGCTGTTGATGATGATATGGAGAAATTAGCAGCTCATATACATCCCATAGGGTGCAGTATAGCAGCGCACTTCTTTTAGTCACATTGACTACGAGACACTAGCAGAATGAAACTACCGCAAAGGACCTTGTCAACAATAGAGTAATACCTGCGGTGGATGTACACGTGATCTAAAGAAATCGATAATGCGCCAATCGGATGGCCTTTTAGTTCAATGGAACTTGTAAAGAAATACAAATTCTAGCGGTCGCCGTAAGGAACCGACAACACGTCGAGAGCAGTGCTGATGGATAGGTATTCACGGAGCGCATCGGTCTTGGAAGCCGGTTCATATTGGGTTTGGAAGCCAGCGCAAACTCACCCCGCTCAAAAAAGAAAAGAAGTCTGGACAGAGCCCAGTAAAAACGATGTTACACAGACTCATTGACTGAGATTAGGAAAACAATAAGTCTTCCAATTAACGGGAACGTTTGGCGGATATTGAAATAACCTTTTTCGTTATAGGCACTAGTTATCTAGTGTCAATTAGGACACTAGAGAGGGTAGAGAGCACAACTGCTGCTACGAAAATAAAGGAGAAATAGAATACTATAAAAAAATGGGTGTATGGAATTTTGTTTTGCGGTTTTCAGTTTATTTTAGGGCGACGAAACCGTTAATTAGAAATACTGTCAAAAGAGCCGATATCCTTCTGTCAACTGAAACATCTGTCACAGCCAGGTCCGCTCGCTTAAAATACCAACAGGAACATAAAAAAATGGCGCTCTCGACCACAGCTTCTTCCTTCTTCCTTCTTCCCTTCTTCCTCACAAACATGGAGAAACATAAAAAATCTGTGCGCATAGTTGCACGGGAAGATGAAAAGAGCCTTATGGCGAGTAAGTTACCGATCATCTATCTCCTGCTTCATTATTTAAACATGTTCCCTTCTAGACCCAGCTCCGATGCCAGAGAATCCTTTCTATACAGTCGATATCGAAACAAACCCGCGGGGAATTCCATTAGAAGAGCAAGACGTACCACGACAACAGTTTTCAGATACAGACTTCCCAACTATGAAACGTCCGAGTGATGACGATGATGAAGACTTTGACTGGAATGATGACCCCGATCAACCAAAACCACGAAGGCGAAAGACGGCGAGGGAGCGTATCCAAGCAGTGATGGCTAAACCTTGTTGTTGGAATTATCTATCACCTTTTATGAAACGGTTACTGATTGCTCTCTTCGGCTCTGGCGTGTTTATTGCTATTGCAGTGTGCGTTTTTCTGCTTGTGCCGATCCCAACAGATCAAGATATGCAAGATCCAAATTTTAAAAATGTCCGAGGCAATGTCCAGTGTTGGATGTACTGGGCAGCATTTATGTGGCATATCGGCTGGCTGACCACAGTGTTTATCGAATTGGTGCCAAAGGTGGTTTCATTATGGACAAAGATATTTAAGGGAAGACGATCAGAGCGTGTCAAGTCAAATATGGAGGTATGAAGGCAACAAGTGTAATGCAGAAAATTTAGAATGACCGTTTTGAACCTGTAGTACTATATGAGTATGAAGTGGTATCTCGGCATCGTTTTGATGGCCTCTTGGAACTGGGGTGGCTGGGCTTTTTTGACACAATACCCATTCTCAGTAAGTGAAGGAAATAGCTTATGGATGTTCGTCTAATAACTCCGACGTGGCTAGTCTGTGGGAAGACAAGATTATTCTCAAGTGATCTGGAACGTCTTTGCCTGTGTTTTCGTCGCCAGTTGCTTGCTGTTCGTCCAAAAAGGGATTATCCAGATCATCGGTAGGATTACTTTATTTTTGATTGTTCGTGTTTTAGCTTACCGCCTATGATAGCAACTCGGTTTAATCGGCTTGCGTTTGATGAACGTGTACGGGAAAATGAAGAAGCATTGAAAAGTAACGTATTCGTCCAATGACAAAAAATGAAAAGCGAAGATGCAGTATAGAACTAAAAGAAACTTCTAGTTTTGGACACGTTAAGCAAATCAGAAGCCCGTCGATCGAGACCAGAACAGGGTCGATTACGTAGCCGAAGACCAGCCTATCGTTCAGCTCAGGGATCAGAAGATTCTGCGGTAACATTGACAGACGGTAGCGTTGGTGATTTGGGCAAGCAAAAAACCGATATATTTTCAAATTTCCGAAAGGGGCTCCAGAGCATGGTGTTGACAGATAAGCCTATAGCTACTAGTCGCGTTGACCGAGAAAAAATGGATATCAATTCGAATGAATTTGCCAAGAAGGTCGCACGCAAGTTGTTTTATTCCCTTGCTTATCCACATGGCCAAATACCAATGGGCGAAGAGGATAAGCGTAGTCTGGTGCTCCAAGACTTTGTGCCTTATTTCAAATCGCGCGAACAAGCAGCCAAGGCCTTTGGCGTATTTGATAAAGACAAGAACGGAGATCTTACACGTCGTGAATTTCGTGACACAGTTATCATGATCTACAGAGAGCGCAAGGCACTTGCACAATCCATGCGTGACACAAGCCAGGCTTTGGGAAAGATCGACATGATCCTGCTGATCCTTACCATTATTGCTGTCATCTTTATTTCCCTGTTTATTTTCCGTGTCAATGTATGGATGGCCCTGGTTCCTTTAGGATCTTTTCTTCTGGCGTTAACCTTTGTGTTCGATACCTCAGCGAAGAACACATTTCAAAGTATCCTGTTTCTCTTTGTTACGGTACGGACAGTCCCCCCTTATTATCTTAAATTCTCACGTCTTTGTTTACAGCATCCTTACGACGTAGGCGACTATGTGATCATCGATGACCAATACTTACTGGTACACAATTTGGGTATTATGGGTACCGTGTTCATGTGAGTTGTACTACCGTTTTTCCGTATTCTGCAACATCGCTCACGCTAAATTTAGTCGAGGTGATGGACAAACAGTGTACGCACCTACTACAGTTCTCATGACAAAGCTTATTTCTAATGTTCGTCGGTCTGGCGACATGGGAGAAAATATCATTATCAATATTGACTTCAATACCCCTACGGAGCTGATATACCACCTTCGAGACAGGCTAACAGAATGGGTTACAAGCCAATCACGCGACTTTGCCCCTGGCTTTGATCTCCGAGTGGCGGATGTCATCGATATGAATCAGCTGATCATTAATATGTGGGTACCGCACAAGGGCAACTGGCAAGAACTTGGTAAACGGTTTCAACGCAAAACAAGGGTATTTCAACCTGATTGCTTTTTCTGTTTGGACTGACCATTTTTTCTTCTAGTTTATGATCAACTTGAAGGACACATTAACGGAACTCGGGATCAAATATTACTTGCCAACTCAAAGATTTACGCAGGATCGTAATGAAAGTTTTCTAAACGAAGCATCAGAAAAGCCTCAATCATTTGCTCAAGGTACAGCTGATAATCAACGTCAGCGTCATCTGTCTTATTCCAATTCGACTACTGGTATTGGAGATGGTACTTAAAAAAGACCAAAGAAACAAAAAAGAGAGAGAGAAAGAGAGATAATTGACTTTGATAGTCAGCAAACTCATTATGTAAATGAAAAAAGAAAATTGGACATGTCGTCTATGTATGTAACCTTCTCTAATAAAAAAAAATTCCCATTCGTTTACGGGTAGCCGTTAATGTCTTTGCGTAGTTGGCAAAAACGTTTTGCGGAGCGATACACATCATTTCTGCGTTAGTAGCAGTATTTTTTCCGTTGAATTAAAGTGGGCCAGGATAACATGGGTTTGCACCATAGGTGGGTTTATAGCGTTTGAAGATCCCAAAAAAGTAACTGTATTTAGAAAGGAAAGACCGTTACTTTTGGTTCTTCTTTGGTTGTGTTTTATACAAGGCACAATTATCCTATATCATTTTATATATTGCTTAACCTGTATGACCTCTATTATGAACCATCTTGGCCGTGTGCGCATTTTTGTTTGCCACCTAAGTAAGCATCATCATACTGAGCTTCACTCATCTTCCGCAAGGTGATTGCCAGATGTTGCTTCACTTCAAATCATTTGCGGCACTATTTGGCCATTGACCCTATTAGCTCCAGATGCGTGCCTGGTCTATGCCTCAAAGGCAGAATCGTCGCTATATTGAAGTATAATTCCATTTACTGACCTGAATGAATTTTTATGCTGCTCAGATAGTTTTTCCGTCTACGGCGCCCTAAATTGATGCAAGTACATCTAAGATTGTCTCCAATCTATACATTGATGAAACGCAGAATTTACTGCAGAATAGCGTAAAAATTTAATAGACAGTAAAAAATTTAATCCTCTTTCTGACTTCCTTGTGATTATGGTAGTGAGGGAATTTGATGAAAGGGGTCCTTTTTCTCCTTGGTGAAAAACGAAATTTAAGGTTGATGCACAAGAATTGTTGTGCTCCGGGGGCTGATCGTCGTCCATCCGGACTTTTCTATTTGTGACACTTCAAGTGAACTCTCCTTTCAAAGTAAACAGCATCACCGAAATTCTGATTCAGCCAGCTCGGTACATTTTGTTGAAAGAGTAAGAACTGTAGATGAATTTTTTTTTACTGTACCACATTCCATCTATATATATCATTGGGTTCTCGATCCGGTAACGTATTGCAGAGTCAATGCAAGGGAACGTGATAATTACCATAGGGACCATCCTTTTTTCTCTTTTTCTTTTTCTTTTCACCATATACATGAAGATGCTCAGCAAAAATCAATAGACCCTTTTTTTTTTCTTTTTTTTTTTTTTTCGCGTACTGTTCATACCTGAGTCAAAAAGATAAAAAAATTTTTATTGGTATGACGTGAAAAGTCTTCCTCAATGTTTGTGCAATGAGCTTACCTCACGTGCGGTTCCGCTTGTCAACCACACTGTCGTATTTGGGAAAAAAACAAACTTTGAATGGAATTACTTAAATAGTGAAATAATAGCTTATTACAAGATGTTGCTAAGGGTTCCTCTTCTAACCGGATACTGTCCTGAAAGCCACCTCCGGGTTTAGCGGAGAGTGGGGTAAAAAAAAAAAAAAAAAAAAAGATAGACATATAAGGATGTTGTCCCATTTTGCCGGCAAAACAATGAATGAGATACATGTGGATTGACGCGCCTCAGTTTTCTTGTGTTGCATGATGCAAAAGGCTTCTTATCTTTCTCTCTTTGTCCGGCTGAATACCTTCCTTAATAAGTACACAATCCACACGTTGTAAACCGCAGAGTGAAACTAATTGCGAAGCATGGAATGAGATTTTCGGCGACCGGAAGATGGTAGTTTCCGAAACTGGGTTGTCATGGTGATCATCATCATGATGTTGCACGATGGAGAGATGAGAAAGTATGGCTATAAAAAAATGAAATTTGTTACTATGTATTTACTTTATGATATGGTAAAAAGAAAAAATAGAAATAAGCTAGAAGAAAAGGTTTAGTCGCATAATAAGGTGGCCTGCTTCTGGGATTTTCTTCGTCGTTTTTCCTACTATGCTAAAGCGGAGATCAGTGCGACCATGGGGAAAAGGAAACAAAATGTAATTTTTTTTTACTTCTATACTTTTAATCCTTTTTAACCTCGTGACAATAGGCCACTTATCTCCAGGTAGAAATAATCTACATACACATGATAAAAAAAGACGCGTTAAATGTCAATCCCGCGTCCCTGATCTATCGGTCAAAGTAACACATACGGAAGAGGAGAATGAATCTAGACTTGATCCAGGCGACCCAATGGCCGATCTTATCGGCAATATTCAGTTAATTTGCGGACGACAAATTACTTTACGAGTACTGTGTGCATGAGTTACCTTGTCCTGTCAGTACTAATGATAAAAATAGCTGGGGTTTGCTTTTCTTTCGTACTCTTTTTCCTTTCTTTCCCTACTTTCGTGCTTAAGCTTAAGCCGACTTCATATCATTCCTTTTAAGTTGTTCCCCCTCTTTGTGCCTTCTTTCCCCCCTCATTCTTTTTTTGTATACCTCCTCCACGAATCTTTTCCCTTCCCCCTTCCTTTCTCTTCTCTATCTTTTAACTTTTTCTTACCGTACCGGTCTCTCTAGTAGACCCCATTTTTTTTTCTTTATTTATTTAATTTCCCTCTGTCATTCACTATGCCACCAGGTGTACGATATGATCATGCCAACGGTGGACCGATGGGCGATCAACAATCACCTTATCGACAACAACCAGATAGTTACGCCACTTCCATCGGCCGAAGGCCAACAACACTCGGTCGAGCACCTACTCGTCGTATTGTACCTGGCGCTAACGGTATCGCTAACGCGAGTCAAAATATTCAACGCGGTCGTACCTTGATTCGACCAGATCGGTACCAAGAACCGCCACCACTGCTTACAGGAAAACCTACAACAAGTCAAAGTTTATTTGACCCTTGGGTCCTGCTCTCACGGATTGTCACCTTCTGGGCCCTTCCACCCATGCTAAAAGCCCTTTCGATGCCCGACGCAGGCATGCAGCAAGCCTGGCGAGAAAAGATCACGTTGTGCTTCATCATTGCATGTATGGGCGGTTTCGTCGCCTTCATCACCATCGGCCTCAGCTCTGTTTTGTGTCCACCCGACCAAGCTAGTAACCAACAAAATTACCTTTCTTACAACGACTCTCTCAACAGTGGTAACGTATCACAAGTTCCATAGAAGATCCGCGGAAGGGGAAGTTTGTGTGTGAAAGAAACTGACAACAGGGAAATAGCATCCTTACTGGGAGTATTGGGTTGGCAGTTCAACATCTCACAATCAAAAGTGAGTCAAGGCATCGATTTCTATAATATGCTGCCTGGTTCGGACATCACCAACTACTTTACGCATGGCACCAACGTAGCATCTTGTCTCAACACGGGCGATCCCATGGCATCGGCCTTCCAGGCCGTCACCTTCAACCCCTGCGTACCAAACAATGGCTACCAAGCATGCCCTCTCGGTCCCCTGAATCTGGCAACATTCGACCAGTTGAACATGCAGAACACCAGTCGCCAAGTCGGTTTTGACTGGATGATGCTCGCTTCTGCTAATCTGTCGAATTTCTTTGTCATTGACGGCAATGTGCTGAACATGGATCCCTACATCACCGCCCATCCTCAACCCATCCCTGGCGATGCACTAGATGCTCTCATCCGCAACATTCTAAGTCAGCCATTTGCAGAGGGTGGACGCGATGGCACCAAGATGTTTTTCCGCCGACCCGAGTTCCGAGCCTCCATCAATTGCTTAGTGCAAAAGTACCGTGCAGGCCATATCGATAAATCAACCCCAGGCTGTTTCACCGCATCTATTATCTTGTTCTGTGCACTGTTTGTAGTTCTGTCTATCGTCTTTGCTCGATTTTTCATGGCGCTAATTTTCTCCTGGTTCATATCCCGCAAGCTTTCGCGCGACCCGCCACCGCTCGCTAGATCTGCCCCTGTTGTTTTGCCCAATCAGACCATGGAAATGTCCGATATCAAGAGCCCGCCACGCATGGACTCGGGTACAGCATTTGGTGGCGTCGGAAGAAAGAGCATTGAAGTGGGCAACGATTTGTATACTGTTATGTTAATCACTTGTTACTCGGAAAACACCGAAGGCATTCGTGCTACCGTTGAATCCTTGTCGATGACGGACTATCCTGATGACCGTAAAATGTTATTCTTGATTGCAGATGGTATCATCACAGGTCACGGCGAGACTATGTCAACACCCGACATGTGTCTGTCGCTTATTACCTTTGATAACGAAAGCATGAAGAATCCCGAACCGAAGGAATACATTGCCGTCGCTGTGGGCGCCAAGCAATACAACTGTGCCAAGGTCTACGCAGGACATTATGGTAAAACCGCAGAATTATTTTGTGTTACTTCGACTAATACAAATATGGACAGTGTGCAAGGGCCATAAAGTGCCTATGATTTTGGTTGTCAAGTGCGGCAATCCTGACGAACAAGGCAAACCCAAACCAGGAAACCGTGGAAAAAGAGATTCGCAGTTGATCCTTATGAACTTTTTCAGTCGTGTGACCTATAATGATCGGATGACGCCCCTGGACTACGATCTGTTTCAGAAGATCCAATATCTCTTCGGTGTAACCCCCGACTACTTTGAGATCGTGCTAATGGTGAGGAGAATGAGGAGAGACAGGGGTGGATCGTCTGTTTTATATGCAGAGGCACTAACGTTTGAGCTGTAGGTTGACGCTGATACAAAGGTCTATCAATCTTCCCTTCGGTTGCTAGTCAACTGTATGGTAAACGATAACTTGATCATGGGATTGTGCGGTGAAACCAAGATTGCGAATAAGCGTGATTCCTGGGTGACAGCCATTCAGGTGTATGAGTACTTCATTTCACATCACTTGGCGAAAGGATTCGAGGCTGTCTTTGGTGGTGTAACGTGTTTACCTGGTTGTTTCTGTATGTACCGATTAAAGGCTCGTAAGGGTGACGGCGACTGGATTCCCATCATCACCAAGCCAGAGATCGTGCAAGAATATTCAAGTAACACAATTGATACGCTTCACCAAAAGAACTTGCTGCTGCTGGGTGAGGATCGTTTCTTGACAACGCTGATGCTTCGAAATTTCCCGTTCCGTAAGATGGTTTTTACACCACAAGCTGTAAGTCAATTTCTCGTTTTTGCGTGGTATCTCGCATAAATATTGACATCTTGCATGCAGATCTGCAAAACTATCGTGCCAGATGAATTCAAGGTGCTTTTGTCCCAGCGCCGTCGATGGATTAACTCTACCATTCACAACCTCTTTGAACTTGTCCTTGTCCGTAACCTTTGCGGTACCTTTTGCTTCTCCATGCAGTTTGTGGTCATGATGGACTTGATCGGTACATTGACACTTCCCGTGGCCATCATCCTGACCGTCGTGCTGATCGTATCGATGGCTCAGACCCAGATCACGAGTTTCACCACAGCTGTACCGTTGGTTCTTCTGATTATCGTCTTGTTCTCACCCGCCTTTTTGATTTTGATCACCACACGCAAATGGGTTTACCTCGCTTGGATGATAGTCTATTTGTTCGCTCTTCCTGTATGGAATTTCATTCTGCCCGTCTACGCCTTCTGGCATTTCGACGACTTCTCATGGGGTGAAACCCGTAAAGTCGAAGGTGAATCCAAAGACGACGATCACAGTAAGAAGGATGGTGTATTTGATCCCAGTAAAGTGCCTTTGAAGCGATGGGAAGACTACGAACGCAAACGAGTGCGAGCCAATAAGCGACGTGAGCGTAAGGAACGACAAATGCGCGAGATGGGCCCCACCCACCTGACGCACTCCATGGTGTCACCCGACGAGGACGAATCGCGACGCGGCCTGTTACAAGATGATGACGCCGGGTCCAATGTATCCTACCGATCAGAAAACCCGCCTGTGCATTACTTTGATCCTTCAAAAGAAGCACCGGCGAAGTCTGCAGGTGGCTATGTTCCTTCCTACCGCCCCCAGTCTCAGGCACCACAAGCACGCTCCCATGGTGTTCCACAACCATCACAGCCTGTGCCAACAGCGCCTGGTCCATGGGGAGCACAGCAAAACTTCCATCAACCACCGCGACAACAGCCGCATCATCAACAGCCACAGGGTGGCCAATACGCAGGTGCACGGCCTGGACCACCATCTAATCAAGGACAGTACCATGGTTTTTAAGTTGTATTTTCTCACGAGCCGTTTTTTCAACTTTTCCCGACGATACGTTAGCCTGACCATTGTTTTATTTCTTGATGGTCAAGGTTAAAATTCAAGCATTGCTAGATCACGACTGTAATCGTATTCATTTATCATTCTCCTCATTAGTTGATTTAACAATCTTCACAGCTTTTCTAAATAAAAAGAAATTTGCCTCCAGTATATTTTCTGCGCAATTGTTACGTGTGTATTTGTTCAGTGGCTGGTGATCAACGTTGCGTAGATCTCCTCCATATAGAAAAGAATGATCGACGTTGCATAACTGGTGATTTGCGGTGGTGTGGTGGATCATTGGTAACACAGTCATCCGGTTGTTCATTTGCCATACTTTACGTTGGAACAGCCCCAAAGGTGAATCCGAGACAGCAGCAACAAATATTACGTCCTGTTTATGGTCATCTGTGTACTCCTTAAAATTTCACGGGTCTAGTGGCTATACGGATATGCTTTTCACGATAGAATAAATTTCAGCGACCATTTTTTTAACATGCTCGTGGTGCTGTCTCATTACCCTTCATTTGCTAAATATACACCTCGGATTAATTTCTATTTCCATCAAATCAAATGCAGGTTTCTAAAACCTTAATTTTCAATAACTCATGAAGAACATCTAGAAACGATATGAAATATAAAATTGCTACAGAATCTATTTAAACTTCAATTGTCATTGATTAATAGTATTGTACATATACTCCTTTGGTTCTAGTAACAGCTTCAATTCTTCAACGCTTGCTTACCACTGGCATTGTTAATTTTTCGAACATAATGTTTCACCGTTCCTCACAAAGGATAACTATGAATTGATTTCGGCTATGAGTATAGCGTTATTGGTCCTCAGCTTACTTTCCAGAACATGCACAGTTTCTCAATGAGATTCAGATTTGGGATTTGTGCATGCCACCTCCTTCCCTAGAAGTTATTCTCTTCCTTTCACTTGTTAGCAGACTTCCAGCATGAGACTTAGTATCCTCTTGAAAAATGAAAGCAGGAATTTCCTCTTCTTTTGTGCCTCATAGAAAGGGGAAGAAGTCAACGGATAAGTACTCGATATACTTGGTATGATGAACGGATCCATCTAAGATCACCAACATTTCATCACTTCCTCCACAAAAGCAACTGCAAACCATAGTAGAATCGATAAAATAGCTCAATAAGGATTCCAAAAAAAAAAGTACTTATTCTCATGCTTTAAAGTTTGCTTGCAGTGTATTGTGATGAGTAAGGTGCATCACATTTATTAAGTTTTCCATAGGCGGAATAGTCTTTTGACTGTCATGGATTGACCTGAAGGGGTACACCTGTCGAACCACCGATACACCAAATACAGCGTTTTTCCTGTTTCTTTACGGGTAGCCATTAATGCCTTTCCATGATTGGCTAAAATGTTCTGCGGGAGATGCCTATCATTTCTGCTTTGGCTCTAAATAGATTTTGCGCCGGAACTAGTACTTTTTGCGTTTAATTAAAGTGGATCCATAGCCGCGAAATTTATTGTAGAGTAGCGTAAAAAATCATTTATGTAATCAGTAAATCAGTAAAACACAGTACCCATTCTCGGCACATAGACTGATCTGCCAAAAAATGTCATGCTATTTCTGCAGCTTATCCTATATACAAAGCAAATGATAAAGAGCCCCAAAATACCTGGCCTTCCAGACCAAACCTCTTCGTTGCAGCACGTTACTTTTCACGCTCATTCTTGTGGTCACAGGGTCACCATTCTCGTCATCATCTTCCAAAAAAGCGATACAATATGGATATATCGGATGCGCTTTCCTTTCATATCACTTTAAACATGCTTTTAGCTTAACAACAAGGGCTTTTAAACGCAAGATGCTTCTAGGTTCAAATGTGAAACTTAAGGCCACAGATAAGGAGCATATATCATTGTAAGCCGTCGTGCGCATCCGTGGACATGCAATTTATCGTTACAAATTTCAAAGGGAGTGCTTTAAAAAGCAATGCTCAGCAGAATTCCTTCTATTACCAATGCCTAGAGGTTGGTATCCAAGCTTTTTGCGAACAGCAGCTGCACAAAGCCCTGATTGGTGATGGAACTGTACTCCTCAAGGCCTGTAGCACGTCAGTCTGCATCTGATACAGTACTTGGGGAACGAATGTCACGACAAGGACGCAGCTGGTGCTTGGAGAGACGTCGTGAATAGACACCCAATGGCTAGGTCCATACTTGCCATAACTGCTCTACGTCCTTCAGCTTCTCCGCCCATCCTTTTTTGGTGACTCAATGCCTGAACTTTGTGTCCGCTAGTAGGTTTCAAATTTGGTACTGTATCATGGCGGCCTTTCAAATTCGGCAGTTACCTTTCTGGCCCCTGCTTCCTCATGGCGACGGATTGTCGAAGAAGTCAATTGGGTGCAGCCTGCTTTCGCTGCAGAGGACATAGGCAAGATAGAATAGAAAAATATATAAAAGTGTATCCATTTGAGCTAATCTAGTGGATAAAAAGACATGCTTGTGATCGGAAAAAGCCTGCATGCTCTCGATGTCGACGACGAAACATGACTTGCCAGTACCCCGAAGCCACTCCTTCATTAGGCACATTAAGGCAAGCTACCGAGAATCTCGATGCAAGAATACAGATCTTTCGAAATCGGCTAAAGGCAAAGTTGGGACCAACAGTACGATCTCGTTTGGAATGCTCCGAGTCATCATCACAATCAGATATCACCGACACCATTCCAAGACTTCTTCATTTTTCAATATATCCATGCGCAAGATGCAGTAAAGATCTTCAGCCATGCGACTTAAGGTTACCAAAGTGTAGTCGATGTCAAAGTGACGAGATTGAATGTCATTACGTCAGGACGGAGCCGAAGGTGACCCACGTATTTCAAATGCTTGCGTCAATGAACAAGACGATGGATCAATGGCAGCTACACATCAATCAAACAGCAAAAGCACGCAAGGCACGGTTTGCGTGGAAAATCATATCTACGCCAAACGGACTCCGAGTCGAGACCAATGTCCGATCGTTCCATGACTTCACCAAACTGGTGGACCAGATCCGACGCTCGATTACTACACAGCACGAGGATGAGACCTCTTCCCTGACAATGCAAATGTCTGCAGGCTATTATGCTATATGGAATGACTGGTGCCATCCGCGTCGGTATACATTTCCGCATGATTATCCAATAGACATTTCTGCAGAACAGACCGATCATTTGGTTCAGCTTTATTGCCAGACACCGTGCTGTTCCTCGGCACGGATACCTATTCTCGATGTGAAGGAGTTCATGACAAGGTACAATGGGCCTCGTGAGAACCGACCCTCAGCCGTGCTCGTGTACGCGATATGTGCAATGGCTGCGAGAAATGCGTTTCAACTCCACGTGTGGGGTAACCGACCGTCGTACGAATCACCACAGTATAACATTGGCAAGCCGTTGTCGATTGCTTACTGTCTTCGGGCTCGGGAGTTGTTAGCGGAATGTTTTGACCAGCCAAGTATGGACAATTGTCAGGCTGCGTTTCTACTGTCTTATTGCAGTCACCAAAATGGCTTTGCAGGCGTTATCTACTTCTACGAATGGATTGCATATACCATGGCGCAGCAGCTGGGGTTGTACGATAGCCATCGGACACTTACACGGAAAGAAAGCATGCTGGTCTGGTGTCTGTATTATTTCAATACGTGGTACCGCGTTCTTCGTGGCGGTACCAGCACATCGCTTAGTTCCAGCCAATTTTTTCCCCGGTGCCCTTTGCCGGCGGCTGTTCCGCAGCCGGAGGCAGATGAAGATATGGCCGAATATTATCTTTATAATATGTGGGCTTATCTATTCGAGATCCAGTTATTACGAGACGAAGCAATGGCCCGTTTCGTTGCGGCACGGGATTCCGATGTCAATAAAACGCTGCTGAAAGACGTACTGGCGATGCAATGCAAGCTTGATGCATTCTATGCCAAATTACCACCCGAATGGCAGTACCATCAGTCTCTTGACAAAGATAGCATGGGCGTGAGACTGTGCAGTAGTGTTATAAATAAGGGATGTGGTCATCAAGTCGATCTGCAGGTGTTTGCACAGTACTGTATCCGGAGTGTGCAAGTTAATTACCATACCAACAAAATCCTCATCCATCAAGCCTTTCTGCCTTTCGACCCTGTTCCTATCTGCCCATTCTCCCTTTATTGCCTTCGCACCTGTGTCAATGCAGCCGAATCGATCACAGACATACTGGAGTGGATGATTAATAAGGGACCCGGATGTAGTGTACCCGTGGTTTTCTTACTATTTTCCAATCTGGTTTATCAAAAATTGGTAAATTATGGCGACGGCCATTCCCGCGATCTGGCTCGTCGGCGTCTCAAACAGTCACTGGACCTGGCCAAAAGTTCCAATACATACAAATATGATTTCGAGATGGCCAGGACAATGGTTGATCTCGTGGAGCAAAACATTCCCGTGTTATGAAATAGTTTGCCTTTTTATTTTCTAATCTTGCAGTTTTATTTATTGTTTATAAGCGATTTTCTCAATTATTTGCATTCTTACATCATCAAAGTGTTCTTTGTATGCTGGTTCCAGCCCATCGATCTTCCTCAATAAAGGGTCCAGACCAAATGGGCCATCTGCCAATTTGAGTTTAGACTGCGCCAGCAAAGATTTGCTGAAGTTCAAATTTGGCAACAGATGATGTGTGGGTTATTGTAAGAGAAATTAAGAGGGCTCCGGATTGACACAGACCTCTTCTTTCTTTCTTTCTTTCTTACTTTTTTTTATTTTTATTATTTTCAACAAACACTATGGGATTTGTTGATTTACCACTCGAGCTACTATTGCGCATTGCCAGTCATTTAAAATTCGATGATATTTATTACCTTATGCTTTGTTCCAAAGCAAGTCGACACCTAGCCCAACAAATTCTCTACCATAAATATCACATCGACTTTACCCGCCCTGAATCATTCAATCACCTTGTGCACGCCGCCGCTGCCTTTGTTTGTCGCCATGGCTACGTCGATCACTCCGTCCATGCGCCTGTTCTACAGGATGTAGCAAATCGACTTGCGGTAGAGATCTACGACCGCTCACCATCACGCAACTGGGAGGCATGTCTAGACTTCTATCTTGATAAAACGCTCGGCATCATTGTGGATCACGTGGTGTTGGATCCGTCCATGGATCCATTACCCACAGCCCCCGTGGCTGGACTTGAAAATACACCCGAGATATTTTTACCTTCTCGGATGGGCCGCCTGATGGCCCACCTGCTGGCGACTCTCTATCCGACCCTGACTGCCATGTTTGAGTCCGAAGCCGCGGCGATTCATCATCGATTATTGATCAATCATCTGAGCCGTCATTTCGACAGTCTAACCCATCGCTACAGCCAGCAACAGAAAAAGAATAATAACAAAGATCTCGAGCTGGCCCTGCGAATATTTATTCGTTTCATTGCGGAGCTAGTACAAATGGATCTCATACGTCTTTCTGACCTTCGTATTCTGACCCATCGACGTATACGAAGCCCGTTTAAGCGTCCAAGACATAGCCGTGAACAGGATCTTCAGGCAGACGTTGTGCGAGACCTCGCACGGGCCTTTGACGCACGCCACACAACACGTCTTGACTCACCAAAAGGATCTGGTGCAGCAATTGTCTCAGATATGATGAATGAGCTCGTACCGAATTGGGGGTCTCAAGAAAAAGCTGCGACAACAACCTCAGCATCTGGATAACCTATTTTCCTTTTCCCTCACTTACCTACTTCCTTCCTTCCGCACATGTAAATACGGACCTTCTCCTCTTCCTTCTTACGTCGCTTAGTTTACTTGTACAGTTTATTTGCATACATCACTAAAAAGTTGCTTAACTCAATGAATATCATAACGTATGATAGAAAGCCAAGAATCGTAGTAATTGTTTACTTACCCTATGCAAACAGGCACGATTATAAATCCTAATAATAGAAAAAAAAATACGCCAATTATTGCTCACGTAGAAAATACAACGACCAATTTACGTTTTGGCTCCAAAACCTTTTTCTTTATTTTCCCACATAGTGAACACATGGCGCAGGTAGTGAATACATAGGTCATGGGAGGTCCATTTATTGCTGCAGTTTCTCCTGTCTCCCAACACGATCCACCACGCGCATGTTCTGAGGACTAAATATGCCTGTTCACTGCCCGAACTCGTCAACCATGTTCACGACGACGACGAATAAATTAGGTAGGTTTGTCTCGGATCACTGTCACCCTTTCTCCCAATCATGGGTGACACTCCTTCTGGTATCTCCTTCATCTAACCATCTTCGATATGCGCCTTTGGCGAAGCCAAATACTCTTACACGTGTGTGCGTACACCCTCATCCTCATGAAAACACCATCACTTTTTTTTTTCTTTTGTATTAGTAAACATGCATCATTGGCCCATGGAGAAACAAAGGCAACATAATATGGTTTTAACGATAGTTAAACTCAAAAATAGTCTTATATTCTTTCTGTAACATTTTCTCGGGATTCTGTGTCTTTGTGAAATTCTGGCCCTCCTTCGTAGATCTTTTCAGGTCAGCTCTCCTTTCCTGATGAAAATAAAACGGTTGTCAGACAGTAGTTCAAATATCACAGCTACGGTAATCAATTTCTGACAACATTTCAACCACTTTCGATGATTTCGATCTATTTTGCATCTCCATCGAATGTTCAGAATTGTAAACATTACCCTAATGTGCAAAGTTGAATGAATCATTCATGATTACCTCTATTGACAGTCTGATGAATAAACACCCAAACGCGGGTACTCGACTATCTATTTGTGCTGATATTAATAGTTTGTTTGCCTTTGTATGAATGGCAAAACTGCGCAGTAGAGCATTCTAAGGCTGTGTGATGTATTGCATAGGTACATATGAACCAGGAGTTGGATAACATGGCAAAAAAAAACAGCTAACCTTTAGAGTCGTTCACACGAAACATTTTGGCGCGATATACGCTTTAATTGCTTGCCAAGGACTTCAGCTGCCGTGGAAGGCATCAACAACCTTCGTTATCTGAACGGGATAGTCACCAAACACTCGGAAAACGCAGTAGGACGTCTCGTGATTAATGATGTAATGCGTGTTTACACATAGTGCCATTTTAGGGAAGTAAAACTTCTGGAACGCAACATCGATCGACGTCGTACAATGCTGTTAAGCAATGTCGCTGTTTCAAAAACACCTCTCGCCTTCTCGCACTGTAATACAGTCTGTGTCACAAGATCTTTTCTCACTACTTACAATTTCAAAAAAGAAAACAAAAGACTACATAACTTTTATACAAAATGAACAAGAGGATAATGCCAATGGAAATGGTAGACCTGAGCTCATGCACTTCTTAGTTGACCAGTAAGATTTGATCTTATATGCTTCTCATATTATGCAGCTGTAAAATGTCACTGGGAGTGAAGGGACGGTGGAGGCATCCTAATGACCTACAATAAGGTCTGACGAGATTCTCTCGAGTTGCCGATACTATGTCCAGTTCGAACGACGAAACTGTACTTCCCGAGAAAGAGCAAAGAAAACGTACGAGGCAGTATGAGAGTTACCAATGATGGTATGGGGGTTCAGTGCATCCGTATTAAATAAAGCAACAAATAAAATAAAATTGATACGGAGATCGATGAGGAAAATAGAAACCTACTTATGTCAATCGAGAAAGCATTAAACATGCTGTCTTGAGTCATTGTACATGACAAAAATTAGAAAAAAAGACCTGAGCGGTTTGTTGCCTGACTATGAGCTTGCTAAGTGTCGTGGTGGCATAATATATTTATTGCAGATGTTTATTGGGAAAAAGGAAACGATGGCTTTACCAGGTGCTGTAAGATTACTTTGGTAAGGCTAACCCAACCCTTTTGGGTGATAGCAGTTATGACAAGTAAATAGGTCGAGTGCTTGGTAATCTTTATTAGGACGCCGCAGTTGTGTAGAAAATAGTAGACATCTATGGAGACCTAAACAAAGCAGATATTTACGTTTTGTTCCTACAACTCGGACGGATATGCTTGGCACCTGGAATTTGGCATTTTGGGCTACGTTTTCAATGATTACGTACTAGTAAGAGGGTTAGTCTTATTATATAACAACTTGGACACTCTAAGTTCTTTCAGTCTGCAGGGCCTCTATCTTGCCCCATGCTGGTAGAGAATAGTACCTATTTAACAATGAGGAAGTAGTACGTACTATTTACACAAATAGATCAGCTTACTTCTCTATATGTAGTACATTTTTTTTTTCAATAAACGACAGATAAGCCATTGCCAAGATTCTGGATTAGATGTGGATCTAGATTTTACCATAGCAGGCAATATATGTTACAAGGATGTGTTGAACAATGTGTTTGGAGCAACCATCCCATGAACTTCCCTAGTGATAAAGCTGTGTAAATGGTCATTGGTCTGGGAACCCTAACTAACGTAGATAGGGTTTCCAGACCTTAAGAAGTATACAATCATTTTATTAGGTAAACATGTTAGTGTTGGTGATTGATGAACTATGCGAATGCCGTATTTGCCTAATTTCATCTCAGACGTATTAAATTCGTCTATATTTCATAGAAGGATTACTCTGAAGGGAAGTCAAATCCCCACACAATTTCGTAGTTGTTTCCCGTGGCGTTTGGACAGTGTCTGCCAGCAACATAACGTCCTTCGATTTCCGGATTGGGTATCACTTTATCTGTCTTCAGGCCATTTTGGGCAAGTCCAAGATAGATTCCCTCCCCATTTCTGGAGTGAATTAGGGCACTTCTGAATATCACGCCATTCTCCATATCAACATAGCCTGAGTCTGTGTTTCCTTTTTCACTAATTATTTCCCTAACAATTTGATTTGCAGGATAAGTATCATGTTGAACAAACTCGCCACAACCTACCATCTACCCTTCATATGATTCTCGGATTTCACTTCTTCATGCAATGATGCAACGACATAGGGATACCTTAATCGATCCTTTGATGGGTCTTTTAACCACTTGAATAGCCGCCTAAACCACCCTGGACGATGAAGCGATTCTTGTGATACTTGAATAATTTCTGTTTTTTCGTCGCCTACTACTTCAATTGCAACCGTATGGCCGTATTTGAGGTACAGCTCAGGCGACTCATCATTCCGTGGGATGTGCCTAAATCGTACCGTGGGTGGATTGCTATCGCATTCAGAACCCTCAGGCACAACCAAAACTTTTCATAGACATGTGAAATTAGTTGCTGGTAATAAAGTTTTCGAGATAAATTCTCAGATGGTTTACCTTTGCGTTTACTTTTTTTTTGATCACGTATACGGCGCGTCTCGTCGACGTATATAAATACCCCAGTATTCAAGTGTCGTATATTTATTGGGGCACCGTAGCGTATATGGTTACCATGCTCTATGAAGTCATAGACCGCCTTAATTTGTTCTTGACGCTCTTCGTCTAAGAGATCGTACATTGGCCTTAAGTTTGATCGAAGGATCACCTTAGGATTGTTCTTAACGGTTGGAATCCATCCATTGACGCCCGCTGACATCAGAATTGTTCCGTCGCCACCTGTTACATTGAAAATGATCAATAACAGTGTCTTTCCTACAACAGTGCTAACATACCAATTGCATTCAAGTTACTTCGGTTTTGATTAGTTTCATGGACGATTTCTCTCAGTTTCTTATTGGATATATCCGTGGAAAGACCAATACCCGCAAGGCCCAAGTCAACGCCTGCTTCTATGCTGTTTTCTTTGTTCTTCTCGTCCGATTTGGCTGCTTTGTCGGCATTTGATGTTACTTTTCCCCCTGGTGAAGTCAGCAATATTAGCATCCCTAAAAGGTCCAGATTGCGCCACAAATTTACCAATTTTAATTAACGTTGGAAAATAATAGCCATATCGTTGGAATATAATCTGTAGTTCACTGTGCTTTTTATACATGTCTTTCTTCGAAATATTCAGTGCGTGATCGATATCATCCATAAACTCCTGAGTGGGTCTGATATGATTCTTCTTCAAGTTCATCTATCAACATCCAAAATAAGCTTTTGTCGTTGGGCGATGGCCATACCTCTCCGTGCGTAATGTAAAACAGTGCGGCGTGTCCTGATTTTTCATCTGATCCAGAGACCTTGTTCGAATTAGTATAACCAGCCTTTGCACCAGCAGTGAATCCAGGAGCCACAGGGGCAGTGAATTTGAAATGGGTGCCAAAGGATGTATCGCTTGTATCACCATCCTTGTTGTTCATCGATTTTTCATCGCAGGTCAAATTTGCTCCGCCGTATGTGACAATGAGCTTGGGGAGATCGTCCTCGTCGATCAGTTCAAATGCTTCTTTATCGGCTTCTTCTCCGCTGTAAAGCACGCCTCTGCTCCATTCGGACGGAACTCTGATTTCCTTCTCTTCTTCTGGTTCAGAGTCCTTGCCAGGTTCAGGCGATGTTGAGGGTGACTCAGCGTCCTGGCTAGGTTCAGGCGTTGTTGAGGGTGACTCAGCGTCCTGGCTAGGCTCGGGAGATGTGGAGGGTGACTCAGCATCCTGACTAGGTTCGGCCGATGTAGAGGGTGACTCAGTGTCCTGCTCCTCTGAAGTGGTGGCGGCAGGGATTACGTTACCCGCAATTTCCTGCAAGTCCTTGGCAAGGGTGTCTAAAACATTCATCGAAAACGAGAAAAAGAAGCTGTAGGTAAAAGGACTTCATCTCACTCCTATTTAAACGCGGTTTGGTTAGATACCAAATAAGGAACCTTATCATCAACGATGGCTTTTGCCTCTTTCGAAATGGATATATCGCGTCGTTTGTTTGATTCATACTTTAATAGACTTAGAAGATCAACAGTTAGTAAACATGGCTTTTTCCAAAAAAACTTGTTTTACGTGTCGTTCCTGTCTTAATTTCACCCTCCAGAATTTCCATCACTCAAAATAAACTTTGCCGTGTCTAACTATGTGGCACATTGGCTTAGCTGTTGTCATACCCAGCTGATTGCGAATTTTCATTGCACCTTCTTTACTTCCAGTACACAATGCAACTTAATAGGGAAGAAGGTCCAAAAAGTATACCACAATCACCATGAAACTAGGTTTTGCTTTTTTAGAAAAAGCCACAGTCATTCTGATAGTACTAGTAAATCACAGATGTAACATTAGCCTTGACACACGTACTGTTTTAAGTTACACACGAAAGATGATTGAAGCATGCATAAGAGGCGCATAAAATCGTCCAGCACTGTAAATTTCTAGATGCACTACTTGCCTCATTGCCGTTTATACATATCCTATTGCAGCTCACATAAGAAACTCATGAAGAAAAATGGTCCAAAATAGCTGTGACGCTCGAAGTTAATACTGTGTTTCCAAGTTTTTTTCGATGGCTGTCTTGTTTTTACTATGACAAATATTCTCAAACTCAAGTCTGCGTTTTTAATAAGGTATTAAATGACGTTGCCATAGAAGAATCATAGCTTTACGTGTGCCTTATTTCAAGCGTTATTAAAAATCCACTCTTGAAATCAAAGTTAGCCACCTCTAATCTGTTCAGTTAAGCTATGTGACCAGCTTCTTTTAGAAAACAAATAATTATCGCTACGATTTGGCGTTTATTTGTATAAATTGTATTGTATGTTGGTGTGAAATGCAACAATCCCTTTCAGAAAAGGTGTGGCGACAGAAATCTTGCAGAACAAGTTTTAGTATGTGAAACATTCATCGCAGTCGATGACAAAAATACACGATTTCCTGAAAAGAATAGACTCTAATAATTTTTTTTTTCATTATTATAGTATGTAATATATTGTTTTTATTGTCATTCTTCCTTTTCCTGCGACTCAAGAGCTATTGTTGTTAGAGTTTTTTTTGTACTATCCCTGATTCACGGAATGATTTGTCCTACCTGCGGATGAACTGGAACCAGACGTATCAAGAAAAGGATGTCAGTGGGTCTTCATGTATATAATCATGAGGTGGAATGAGTAAATTCCTCCAATTGGCAGAGCAGAGATGTCAAATTATTATATTTAGGATACGTGAGATCCATAATGGGTCTAGAACTTCAAAGCATGCTTGCGCTTGGAGGCAGCTTCCTTCTGAAGATAGGGTATAGTATCCTGACATAATTTCGTTAGCAGTTATAGAGATCGTGATGAATATCAAGAAATGCACAGTGAAGCATAAAAAGAATTAGTAGTATCGCAACACCAATGATGTTTCTTTACAAGTGAATCCTGATGTAAGGGCACAAATCCTGGCGGCATCTGTATTTACTGCAGCGGGAGTATTAAACCGCCAAGGCAAACTTTTTAGAACGTTTCTTTGCGTTTCATAATATTTCGCACCAATGCATAGGGTATATTTGTGCTTCTGAATCTATATTTTGTATCAATTAAGCAATGCCATATGCCTTGGGTATAACATGCGGAATGGTCTGCAACGTCAGACTCAGTCATTGGTAAGGCATTCATCGGTTTCCTATCAATGGATGTCACTTTTGGTTTCAGCGGTCCGAAGTATTTAAAAGCTAAGGCAGAACAACCTTTCCATTCTTTAGCTCTGTTCTTCAAAAGAAAAGACCCCTGGTATGCATTTTGATTGATGCTATCTAGAGGATAACTCATGTTCGATGTTCATATTTTAATCCACAAGACCTCTGATCGAACCAACTTGGCTGGGTGACTAGCTCCACCCATTCGGGGTGCGAAATCATATTATCCCTTTGTATGCACGCTTGTCACTCATCCTTATATCCTTGAAGTCCTCGCCAGAAACTGCATCGTCTATGTCCTCTGTAGTGCATTATGCAAAAAACCAGCTCTCTTGTCTTAAGAATTTTTTTTTTACTGGACCCACCAGTACAGGATGCGATGCAAGTCCCTACCGTTACGCAGGAATACCCTCCGAAAGTAAGTTAAAAGATGTCAACATGCCTTTCCATTTACTAAGCATGAACGTACTTTTTATACTGCTCGAATGAATTTTGGTCCACTGGAGCATCAAGTTGACAAAAGTAAAATATTTCTTACCTAACTTGTCCATTAGCGTCGCATATTTGTCTCCTTTTTAGCACAATCTTAATCCTTCTATGGACTCATATCTAGAATATTGAGGGTATCTCTAAAAACAGTTCAATAAACAGTATATAGGACGGTCCTGTTTCTGCCGTGAAAGTTGGGAGACCACATCTGAACTCCGAGTGGAGTCGAAGGGAACAATTTTGGTGACCGTCCTCAAAAAGCGGTACCATTGGGGGAAAGTGTGACATTTCGAAGGTCTCTCTGCCTTTTTAACACCAGCTATCGAATCTCATTAGATGAATCTTTCAAATCCTATATGCTGACGAATTCAAGTTTAACCAACGTACTCCTTGTGGTAAATTTGAAGATCCCTGTTGAAATCGCGCGTTAAAGAGTCATAATGATTAGAGCGGTGTATCTCAAATACGCTACCGGGCGTACACACAGTCATGCAAACGGTCGTCGATCGTGGAGTTTTTGAAATGTGAAGACACCAAACGACCGTCTGTACATGACACCCATCGTTCTCCTTACCATGCATACCGACGGCAGCATACGTTTGATCCGAGCGAAAACATCTTGATCAAAGCGTACTGGAGTCTCATCGACCGAAATGTTCCAACAATGTGGCGAGTCTCTTCTGGTGCAATTGATCATCATGGCGTGTCCAATTCTTACGATCCACAGCAAGGAATGGAGGAAATGATTTGTCTCGAGCTGTGGGTATTCTGGTTTGATGACAAACATACTGGTATTGTCGATACCAATGAATATCTGGACGCGCTAGAAGGTAATTAAGGAATGCCTAATGCGGAGAATTTTGGAATCAACGTTCATGATAGAGCTTAAAATTGGATCGTTTACGTGGGAACAGATTGGCTCGAAGAACCTGTCACCAACAGCTTTACCAATTCCTCAGTCGAGTAGCACTCGATTGGTTAGTGTGGCCAATGAGTACAAGCTGTTTGTCACTGCAATTCAAAATCTTATTCATTCGTAAGTAGAATAGGATAAAAAAAAGGAGAGGCTGGGCAATAGTAGATGTACTTACTTGGGATAGATCTATGCTACGTAAAGGAGCCATATCACTGGGTGAATTCTTCATCTTTCCATCCAGTTATCTAGAATTAGACAATCATTACGACATATTACCGAGCGGACCAAATTATCAGAAACAATCGGCGACGCTTTTGGGCTGTACATATAATGTTTATTTAAACTGTACCAATCTCGTTCTGCAACCCGATACCCGTAGAATTCGTATCAGACAATTAACTGTGCAAGACATTCGTACTCGAGGGACTGAAGGTACGGACTATGGATCAGATGCATTGGTTTAATTTGTGCATTTTGATTAGTTGTTATAAGCCCTTCCGGAGAACAAGCACAAATTATGCCTACACGTAATAATGTCACTCGACAGCAGGAACAACAAATTCTTCGACAATGGTCTTTGCTGTTCCATATACCTACCTCACAGCTCACACAAAATCCCTCTTCCCGACTACCAACACTTACTTCAATTCGTACTAGCAATGGTGATGTTATAGCTTATCCTACTATCTTAATATTCGTACCAACTTCAGCAAGACATATATGGTCTCCGATGACAATGATGAGCGGAGTACTTGGATACAACCGTGGAATCACCGAAGATCTTGGAGATAAATGGAGTAGATGGGCATGGGAAATACGCACAAAAAACCCAGCAAATTCCGGATCCAATAAACCACTGGACGATGTAGATTATTGGAACTACAACAGTCCTAGAAACAAAACTATTTGGAACATTCTTGACACGCTATCTGCAAACGATCCTTTTAGCAACCAAGGGATATTGCAAAAAGCGATGAACGAACCTGTGTTAGCAAGTCCACTGATGGCATCCAAGACTATTGGCACCCCTGCTAGTCGCAGTGATCTCGTGTCCGAAACGGACAACTCAAAAGCTAGCGATGCGGGACGTTTTGCATTTCTGCCCGGAGTTTCGTTGACGGAATTCACTTCTCTTTTCGCATCCGATTCAAAACATATGTCTCCAATATATGCCACACCAACAACAGATACACCTTCGGATGATGTCATTCGCTTAGGACATGCAACGACAGATGATGGAAGTCATAATTTGACAGACATGATGGCCAAGAATCTAAACTTACATGGACAGCAAGATGCTATCACACCAATGCAACCTTATGAGCAATCGACAGCAGAAATTACTACTTACCAGTCTCCATCACTCCCAATGGAAGGAAACGAATTTGATTTGACACTGGGTATGACTAGCAATGGTGCTTCAGATACAATGATGCGAGACATATCTAGCCAATGGGATGATGGATTAGGTGATCTAGATAATTTTGATCTCAATGTTACGGAAGAGGATTTTGACTTCTTCACGGAACCGAGCAACACGAAACAGGAGACGTTCAACAGGGTAGACCAGGCAGCAGGGTTTGAAGAAACGAAGATGACTGTGGAGGAAACCCCTGTGATAATGCCTATAGATGATATTACTTCCGCGCCTGAAAACGAGCAAGTGGATTTAGACAATCTACTAAAGGAAGCTGGGACACTAATAGAGGAACCAATGATGATCGATGTACAGCCGATAGAAGACGAACAGTTACCGTCCAAAAAAGATCATGAAATGGTACATGGAATTGACGATAAGCAACCAGGAGATGTATCCAGTAACGAAATGGCGGAATCTGCTTCAAAAAACGACGACGACGATTCTTTGACTGGGACGTTGACCAATCATACGGAGATATCCGAAATAGTTTATGACACAGAGCATAGTACCATACCTCCGGAGTTTGCTCCTGTTCGTTTTCGGACAGGTGTTGATGATACCAAATACTGTGATGGCGGAAAATTTATGTACGTTGCTCCAGACGAGAAAAAGCGGGAATGGAAACGGAATATGTATCGGCCAGATTATATCCCAGCCCAGAAGAAAGTATCTCATAAACGGAAAAAACGTGATGTTAAACGTCAAGCCCCAGGTGACACCAGCATGGTGACGGATAGTGACAAAAGCGACAGCTCAAGTGACAGCGACATCAGCCATGAAACGGAGAGTGATTCTGACGACAGTATTTCTATCACCGATAACGTTACTGTGGATCAGTGGACAGATGCTTTGAAGAACGCACAGGAGGTTTTTGCCAATCGATTGTTCGGTGATATCAAACAAGTTGGACCGAAGACATATGTTGTTGACCAGCAGGACCTGGCTTATGACACACCATTTTCGGAACCTGTTATGCCACGCCTTGTAAATCCCAGGAAGCTTGGTGAAGAACACTACAAATCATTAGATTATCTTTGTCAGCAGGCAGCAATAGGCGGATATCCTTTTAACGGAGTACTGACAAGCACTGCACACGGTGTGGAAATTGCAGAAGGAGAATCAGCTGCTATGGTTGTCACCCGCTATAGAGAACTAATGCATAACGCGTATGGAGGTAAGGTTTTGTGTTATCCAATAAGTAAACTAAATATCATGCCTGTAGGTATCAGCCATACGCCATCACTTCCGAGTGATCGTAATCAAGTGGTACAAGATTTCAAATCTCTTCTTGTATCTATATTTGATCAACCTGAAGCACCAGATGCAGATGCGATGCAAATTCTGTCCTTGGATCCCGCATCGATGCTCCCTTCTTCCAGAATTAAAGGACCTCTCAACGTGCAGCAGTACTATGATCTGACAGGTAAATACATATTATATGATTCTTCAACTTATGAGTGAAAATAGAAACAAACCAAGCGCAACTAAAGTATGGTAAATATCAAGTTAAGAAGCGCCGTCCAGCGGAACCAAATCTGGAGACACTATCACCTCCAGATATTGTTGTATGCCGGCAGGACGACGTTATTGAAGGTTCGCCCCAGATGATCACATTCTGGGAGAAGTTGAGGTTGGAGCCTTACTCCCCCAAGAAAAACGTTAGATATTTTGTTTTATGTCCAGAAAATAAGGATCTGGAAGGCATCGCTGCGGATTTTTTTAAGAATTTGGGTACGGTATACGAGACGTGTCTTCTGGGCACCCATCAGCCTTTCAACAGCGATTCTCCCAGCTCCGGAGTTGTACCCGTGGAACTATTGCGTAAGTTTGAAGTTTCGATCCGGACCTGTCTTACAAACGATGTTATGTAGCCGAACTGCGTAATGAATCATGGAAAGAAAGGCAGCTGAGGAGTTATATGGAAGCATGTCGGAAGCTTGGGAGGAATCTAGAAAGATATCTGACCGAAGATACAACCCTTGCAATTTATATTGTCAATCCAGGTTCGGACTTGTCGTCGCACCTTGATCTCAGCAGCTGTTTTCAGGCGCTGATGACAACGTACCTGTCCAGTATACCTATTACGGTCAAACGGAAACCAAGGCCGGTGATGCAACTTGTTCCTATAGAACACGTTTTACGGCCTGCGGCATTTGCCGGTTACACAAAATTTGGTTTAAAAGCCATCGCATTTTCGTTGTACAGCAAATGCCACGCTATATTGAGCAAAGATCATCATGCAAGTATAAAACGTGTAATAAAAACATCAGCATCTAACCATCCATTCCTCATAGAAAAACACATACATAGTAGATGCGTATACTCCACCGTTTGTGCTCGCAAAAGCCAGCCCTGATACTATCCCATTCTCTCTTAAACCACCTTTTTCGAATATTCCCGGTATGCTCGATCAACAAAGGGCGATACACATGGCCTACTGCTTTAGTCTCGATCGACGGTGGATGGTTGTGGTCTGGACCGATAACGAAGGCGAACTGGTTGAGTTTGCTGTCCTCAACAATACCAAGGTGCTTTCAAAGGGTGGTGTAGTAGGCGTATTTGAAGAGGCATGGAAACGAACGAAGGCAATTGCGAAACGTACAGGATTGTCGTGGACATATGTGATTGCCAAACTTGGGCTGATGTTTGCAAAAGAATTAAAAGGTGGACTATATCTTCTACTGCTCTTTTACTAACCATCTGTTATTAGCTTGGACGAGTCTGATACCGAAGGACGAGAATGTTGCGATCGTGAGTGTAGATATGGAATCAATGTTACAAGTCGACATGTCATTCAATCAAGAATCTGAAAGCGTACAAATGGAGCTACCTCAACAAACAACACATGATCCAGAATCATTAGAGCCTAGTACGACAAGGGCGTTACTCTTAAATCATCGGATTGCTTACACACGAAAACGGGAGCGAGCCTCATTTGGCATTACATTGATGGAGTCGATAATGGAACAGGACGATTGGATGCTGCCATTAGCAAGCGGATACTTGATTCACTCACCATCAAAAAACGAAAACGCTTCCATGGAGCAGTTACAGTACGACCCATTAATAATTGAGGTACATCCCGAGAAGAAAAAAAAAAGTGGTTGGAAGATATTTACGTAGCATTCTATTACTCAGGTTCACCTCGTATGCAACCGTACGAACGACTCAGCATATCGATGTCTGAGGAACATTATCAAACGATACCATGCCCTTTCGTATGTAAATCTTATGCCATCCCCGAGCAACTGTCTGCCACTCCATCTTGTTCTTGTTGAGAGGCTTTGTCGGATCCTTCTTGTTGTCGCAACATAATACACCTTTTTTTCCGCTTCATTGTTTTTTATTTTTTTATTTCCAATGTCGCCATCGGTTCCTCAAAGACGTTTCAATGTGACAGCCTTTTCATGGTTTTCCAGCTTGCCGATCCCCCTCCCACTTTTTCGTAACTTTTTCCACACAGAATGACTGTGGTACCGATTCCGATGGAAGGTAACCACGAAAAATGTTGTCTGAGCAGGTTGTTTACGCTTGCAACGATACAATAGAAATCCCAGTACTGGAAACATTGATCGCCATTCGTCATAAACTGTCCGCACTAAAAAAGGACAGAGATTCTTACCCCAAACCAGATATAATCACTGCTTTGTATCGTGAAACAGAAGAGCAAGTGGAAAAGCTCGCTGAATTGCGTACCAATGAAGTTTGGAATGCGAATGCACGAAACAGAGTAAACGATGTTTTGGATGATGTGATGTCTCTTCTTTCGTTATTCTTCATGAGTATAGGCAGAAACCGAGAAAGTAAGTACCAATTCTTTTACTATGCTTTTAGTTATCTAACGCTATCTAAGGCCCTGCGGTGTACGCACAGTTGGTTACGATTGAGGTAAAATCGCTTATAACAAGTCGTGAGCTGACAAATACTATGCAGCGATATCTAGATCAATTGGCTCAAATGGGCATATATACCGATTCAATACTGATTGAGATTGAAGATCGTCTCAAGGATGTAGAAAAGATCATATTTGCTGATGCTGACCGTCCTGATGTATCACGTTGTTTCCTTGATCTTCTAAAGAAAAAGCTAGCCCGGTGCAGTAAGTTGATTGAAATAAGAGGGGATGAAATCAGAGCCAACATCTTTTCTTAGAGGACACGTTGGATTCTCTACTGTCCACAATCCACGAAGTTTCACCTGAATTGTATGTATTCAAGAGGTGCATTATACAGCAAGCTGATACTTAATCCAGGAAACCTTTGCATCAGGAGCTAGTAGAATTACGACGCGAACTAGCTGCTGTGGCTTCACGACCACAAGGTTTCGCGGCCAAAGATATTTATCCATTCCAAGAAAAGGTACTGTTCCTTCGCGCTGTTGCTTGCTGTTTTCTGATCCACTTGATCTCAGCTTCGACATATTGATCAGTATTTACCAAGAGATTCCTCAAAGGGCCAAGCTTTAATTGTTGGATTATTGGAACATTTATATGAGGAAACACATGATCTAATTGCATCCACCGATAACATTTCCGAATCCTTGATGCCGATTGCAGATCGACTGAAGGATATCAAAGCTCAGTTGGAACGACTAGCATTAACGCATCGATGGACGCTACGTGAAACCGATTTATATACTTTTCAGGCAAGGCTTTTGTCCTTTTGTTAGTGTTTGTATTGATGGTGGTGTTGCCACCTTTCCTGCAGCTTCAACTTCAGGAGATTGAGAAACTGCGGCAAAATGGAAAATTCAAAGATGCTGACTCCAACATCCCAGATGGTCAGGCTCTGATTAACTTTTTGTTACGTGGTTGCTATCGTCTCATGTCAAAGATGCTGAGCGAGAATGTACCAGTTTCCGAAGCATTAATGCCAGTACACAACCAGCTAAGCACAGTACGGCGATGCTTGGTGGAAGTGACAAAATGGGGTAAACCCGATTCAGGTAACAAAAGAAAAGCACGCTGTTTGCAGTAATTGTAACAAGTCTATCAAACAGCTCGTGATCTCTATCCGTACGTCTTTTTCTTCCCTTTTGCCCATTCCTATCGATTTACCAAAACTGGGCTTTCTGTAGATATCAGATGAAACTGGCGAGTATTGACAATATGCGAGTCAATGGCATTTTCTATGACGAGGAAGGGAATATCCCAGAAGGTAGGTAGATGATAGACATAGAATATACGGTTGATCCACAAGTTGTTTAAACGATGTCTACTGCGGGTAGGTCAAGCAATCTGTACGGCACTTCTCAACGAATGTTACGATATTCTCCACGATTTTATGGCGACAATTGAAGTTGAATAAATATTCATTTTTCTTGCAGTCTGAGAGCAAACTGTTGTATTTTATTGTATCAAAATACGCTGATCTAGTCGAAAAGACCTATAAACGGTTGATCATTAGTCACCTTGCTCGTTAACCAGTTAACCCCAGCCACTTACCAAAGCCCATGTCGTCATCGGATTCTTCCTTCTCTTCCTCCTTCTTCTCTTCTTCCTTGGCTTCCTCAGCAGCACCAGCGGCGCCAGCAGCACCACCAGCAACAGCGGGACCAGCACCGGGGGTACCGACGTTCATGAGAAGCTCGCCAAGATTCTGACCAGCGAGAGCCTTAGCGTAGAGAGAGAACCAGATGGGCTCGACCTCAATACCGGCAGCCTTGACCAAGGTCTGGAGCTTGTCAGCCTGTCATGAAGGATGAGTAACCTGAAACTGTGTTTTTTGATAAGCTTGACTTACAGTGATCTCAACATTATCATCCTGAAGGATGAGGGCAGCGTAAACAACGGCGAGTTCGGCAGACATTATTTGGATGGATGGATAGATATGTGTTTATGTCGCAAGTAACGATTTAACCCTTAGTTGGGATACAAGACGCTTAAAACACGAAGGAGGAAGGGAAAGAAGACGGCACGGACAATAGTCTATAAAATACGCATCCCACCGGACGTCTCGGACCCGATCCGGTGCCACCGGGTTTCTGGGGTTGAAAAGTGAATTAACATAGCAAACGGAGCCGGGTGAAGATCAATTCTTGTTTTTAAACATACTCATAGAATACTTCATCATATGAGATGACGATGATCAGGCCATCAAATTTTTGGCTATTCACTAAAAACCTGGTGATGCAACTCTAAAGAATGAATATCTACAAATCCGCTATACCCAGAAAACTATTATTCATTGGTAAAAATCTCTTAAAGGAAAATAAAACATATACGGCATGCAACTACAAACATTAAGAGCAAGATCGTGTCTGCAATGAAGGTGAGATTTATATTAGCACGAGGTGTATCACCGCACTATTTCCACCATTTATAAGCTTTTAATCTGTATATCAGAATTCAAGCTAATCCATCTTATCGACGAGATTTTGAAATATTAACGGATCTCAATATCACGTTCTACACCAGCACCCTCCTTATAGCACTTAGTTATTCCATGAAATAATCCTTTTGTACCGCATTCAACAAGGCTCAATAAGAGCTCAAACCCAAATATGGGTTACTCACTGGAGTACCCCAACCCTTCAGATGATATACAGCAATTACCAACTTTGCGTACAGATCAAACATAGTAGACTCAAATAACTGGTACGCTTTTTGCCGAAATTCCCTTGCTTCTTCTGAAGCCTCTGACAGGTCGGCCAAGCGCTGCTTAAGCTCCGCTATGGCCAATATTGCGGGAGCATCTGCATTCCAGTCTTTACTTGATGATCCAGAAAACAATGTGTATTTCCGGTGGACAGGTACCACAAATGATGATGCAAAAGTGTTATTAAAAGGGTCAATCTCTACTGGCCGTCCAGATACAATGGTGTCTTATCTCGAAGATGTCGAATACAAAATGACGATTGGTTTTGCAGAAGTTGAACCGGCGGCAGAAAGCGACAACAATTATTCGATTGCTAGAGATCTCATTCGTCTCGGTTGGTTTTCCAAGAAAGCAATAGATCACAGCGATCTTCGCGCTTGTCTCTCCATGCAATCCGTTGGCCGTACCACTACTTTCTACTTGACCAAATTGATGTCTGATGGCCTTTATTTTATGATGGAACTTGCCACACTCATTATGCCCTCGTCGCTGTCAAACCTCACGTAGTATCTTATTCAACTTGATGATGTCGTCAAGGTGTTAACGATTTTCGAGCAGCATTGCAAGGCTGTGTCACATGATGAATTGGAAGTATTTACTACGCGCAAACGATCTACATCCTCTGATCAAAATATCCACCATGTCTTGTCACCTACTCGTGATCGAAAAAGTCCTCGTGCAATTCGTCATTTGAGGATGACAGCTTCACTGATAGACGACTTCTTCCATTCGCTGGACGACAATTCAACAGTGGTAGATCCATTGAGCTTTAGAAGTAGATCGATTTTTCTTGGGCACGTTGGCGATGTGTCCGAGGTGTGGAACAAAGCCTTGTTGATCTCGGTTGCGGATTTGCTGTTCTTTGATCCTGTTTCTCCATCCGCTATTTTCACGTTATTACCATTGAACAAAATATTTAACAGCTTGGTAAAACATTGATAGAAAGTTAATTCGGAATCTTTCGTGTTTGAGTCCCAAAGGCTAAAGTTCTCCACAACTATTTCCAATATATTGAGCAATATGGATTCCTACGATGACCTCTTTTTTTTTCTTTTGCTTGGACATTTGACTCTTCATTTCATCGTCTTTGATTGCAATGGCTTATTCCACTAAGTCAAGAGAACGACTCCCACACCATGACTAAACCTACGCTGTATTTGCATGTATCCACAGCGTGCCGACCCTGGTACCGCTCACCGTCCTTCGTAATACGCAAGAGCCAGAATCGTTACATCTGCGCACCATGCAACGCGGTTCAACAGACCATATGACATTACGCCATTGGTCTAAGGTCCTGGTGCGATGTTCGCGCGCTCACTCTAACCGAGCTCGTTTGTGGTTAGGCGTGGATGCAGGTTTCAACGCTGGCTTCCGACCCTTGAAGCCTTGTTCTTGTAAATATTTTCTCACAGTATCCTCATGGACATGAACATTGGCAGCTGCAAGTGAATCTCGAAGCTCGGCATACGTTGCCGTTGGATTGCGTTTCGCACTTAAACGAAGTGCGTCACAGTCAGTTTTCGATAGCTTCCTAGGGCCTCCACTTCTTGGTGATGACTCTGTGCTGCCAGTTTCCTTCCATCGCGCAATTGTATCACTGACTGTAGATCGCGGAATGCCAAGCATGCTGACAATCTCAGTTTGTTTCTTTTGGCACATGTGCATGCCAATGATCATGCCTCGGTGAAACTGTGAAAGCTCAGATCGTCGGTGCTTCTTCTTGTTACTTTCGTCGTTGAAGGGCATAGTTGGACGCTTCATAAAATTGAGAAAACTGCAGTTGAACGATGTCTGTAAAATTGGGTGGGCTGCTGAAAATGGGCGGTCTTTTCTACCGAGGGTCACCGGTCAAGGGACATGTTATCAAATTTACAATATGGTGTTTGTTGCTTACTTTATCTGTAGTGCACCTCAGGTCTCCACAAGTTACGTGGACAAAGAAGGCTGATGATGGATATGGATAAAGGGAATTTTGTCAGGCACACCTTCCCCTCAGATTAGGTACCCAAGAAAGTGACTTTTTGGAAGAGGTGGAAGAGGGTAGGTTTCATCCAAGTCCTCCTTGAGATAACTTTTAGTTCCACATAATAAACTGGCCTGACATAATTATGATTAATCAATGCGTTAGCAGATACGTACTGCTATTTCTTTCGAATAGATTTTATGGCATATTGAGCTTTTGGTTATTCAAGCAGTTACACCTCTCGCGTATTCCCGCGTAGCGAACGCTCTCACAGTTGGGCATTCCTACCCCGGGACACTTTTAGCTTGTACCTCATTATTGCAGCTTGACAAAGGCTACTCCTTTCCAAAACACTGATCAATCAATTTTCACAATTGCTCATTTCAACAGGTCCGCCCGATTTTACAGACGTCGCTCAAAAAAACAGGATGGTTTGTGAAGCATCTTTAACAATCCCAGTAATCCTTTTGGGGCGAGTGTACAGGTATGAGGGGAAAAATTAGTGTTTTAGGTACACTAGTTTGTAATGTCATCATTATTAAGTTTAACAAACTCCTCAAACTGATGTGGGCTTCATTTGAGAACAAGTCCAAGTAGTTGTAAAGAAAAAGAGAAAAGCGAGTTAATAAGCACGTTCGAGTTGTGTTCATGCTCTTAATTGGATGAAATAACAAATTAGTATCTTCGCCAGGGTAGTGCATTTCTTTTGTTGATTTCTTTCAAGATAGGTCGATCTCTCTCAAGGCATAAAGGGGAATTCGTTTTTCATGTATTTTCGTCAGAATATTGAAATCAAAAAATTGCTTTGTTTGCGGTCAAGGACATAGTTGAGCATAGCGCGTTTTTGATGAGCGATACGCTGATGTTCAGAATTAGTGAAGCGTCCAGTCACGCAAACATGAATTATTTCAAAGGGGTTGTCTCTTGTTCTCATGATTGCTTATATCAGTGCCGCCACAGAGAATAAATACAATGCGTCTCGGCAACAGTCGATGTCTGCAGATTGGAGAAGCACGGTTGTGCCAAAAGCGTTCTAGGTGCGCGACATATGATTTGTTGGCACAACTCATCCTACTTGCAGTCAGACTCAAGTGGCGTAATGGAAACGCATATGGCCAACCTTCCCTTCATACTTCGCCAACTTGATGAGCTCTGCAAGCCTGAGGATGCTCTCTTCTGTGATCAGAGTATCCTTGGTCCTTTCCTTCGCCGTCTAGTAGCAACTCCACCATCATCACGCAATCTATCTCACTGAATGATTCTTCTCATCGCCTCTTTTATTGTAGCTCTTTTTTGTTTCGCCTTCCTTTCATTCCATAATAGTTCGCCTTCCTATCCTTCCAGCTCTCTTTTGTTATCATCATCTTCCTTTTTCCGTAAGCGGTTGGTGGTTTTTTTCCCTTGCCTCTTCTCTTTCAGATCGAAATAGAGTGGACATGCTAATTGGTGTACCGCTCAAAGGCTTCAAAAATGAACTCAAAATTTTCATTTGTCGGCACCACTTCTTTCTGGCTATATGAAGCATGATGTTTTATTGGAAGCCACATCATTTTCTGAGATAGAGTATCAGTGAAATCAGCTGAGTGTGACAAGATTCGAGTAGGTATCCCTTATAGCTGTAAATTCTGAACCTTATTTTTAAAACCTCACAAGCTCTAGGTATTAAAGAAAAGAGTGTGCATACTACCGCCATGACAACGTTTTTCTAAGTGCCAGCAAGACCTGGCTAAGTGGTAAGATTATAAAAGCAGAAGGACAGAATAACTTTCGAACTGAATAAGAATAGTATTTAGCAAATAAGGTTTTTGTGTTCAAATAAGTACGCGAGAGTTGGATGCAAAGATTTTCGTTCCTTTTCTTCGACAAGCAGTCTCTGAACTGTTAGCACCATAATAGGCAATATGGTGGATATGGAACTTGATTCTCCCAACGCATCCGAGGAAAATATGGCCGAGCCATCGACGTCGTTGCCCAGTACTCCCAAAGTTTCAGAGTCTCCGAAACAGCAGATGGGTAATATTCCTTGTGAATGGAATAGAGGTGTCTTGTACAGCGGTGAACCGGCTGCGGAAGCAGCGTTTGAGATGGCCGACGGGAAGAGGCTATCCGAGATTATCACCACTTACAGTGGATCAGATCTGACTTGTGATGGGATATCAATGACCAGCAAGAACAATAATACAAGATCTACTTCTTTCGGCACTCATTTCGTATTCAAGTTACCTGTAACCACTGGATTTACTGCCGGTGCGAAAGATTCAGAATCCGCTGAAAACAGCACGCGCTCCACTGTTTGTTGCCTAACATATGGAGAGGTAGCGATAACCAAAGTCATTATTAGCAATTAAAATTAACTACAATGCTGCTAGATGAAGCTTAATCCCGGTAGTATCAAACCTACTGAAGATTTTTTGGAAGCAATCGATTACGCCTTGAGTCTTCCCGATTCAAAAAAACATAAAAAATACAACGCCCTGCAGAACGTCTTCCAAAGATACGGTTATTATTTTCCACGGTTAATTAAATTTGGCAAGTAGTAACGTAATGTGTACAACGCGAAGGTTGCTAAACTTTAGTTCACTCAACAGGCGGAAAAATAACCTCCAATGACAGGCAGTTCCATGAATCAAGCGAGAAAACGAAAGACAAAACTAAAGAGGCGGGAGTCGACCTCAGTATTATTAGCGCTGATGCCAACGCGGGTGCATCCCGAACGAATAAATATGAGATGATACGAATGATCGAGGAAAATAGACAAAAGTTGACTACAGTTGGTATAATGGCGAAAGGAAAGACTGGATGACACTGTTCTAATTATCATAATCGGTGTTTTAGGAGGAGATTCCGCAAAACTACTATCAAGCCTTAAGGAATGGGTCGATTCTATCAAGGGCAGACCAGAAGTAGTTTACCGCTCGAACACATATGCAATGTACGAGTTACTAGACAAAGAACGCAAGGAGCAAGTGGTGGCCATCTATGAATTCATCGAGCACTGTAACCATATACGTTATGGTGCCACGGTGAATATGAGACATGTTGGCTGTGGATCTTTTGTGTATGTCGACGATGCGCATCGTATACTTTACGATAAAGAAAGCGCACATAAAGGTATGTCATTTAAAAAGCGTGTACTATGTTTTTCTTTTCACCTGGATATATTTATTCAATGTGAACAGGCAAAGTGCTAGTTGCGTACGATGAATCTGCAAACAAAGATAACCCACCTATGGTGAGATTTAAACAAATCACGCGCCCAAATGAACAAGTAGAAGATTATGTCATGCATGGCCATCGTGTTGAACTTGAAGTTATTGCCGACAAAGCGACGGAACCTATTCAAGTGACACAACTATCGCTGCACCGTAGTAGACGTAGGGAACATTTTCTACCAAAACAGTGGACGAATGACAAGGCAAAACGTCCGTATGTGGTCGCTTCGCTATATCAAGACGCCAAATATAATAATGATTGGAAAAAGTGGTGGTACGTATGCTCGACCCGATCAACCTGATATTGACGACAAGACTGAATTGGTAGGGAAATAATATCGACAGAAGGAAACTGCGAAAAAAATTACGTCAATCTGGAAAAGGAAGTGATATTTAAAAGTATCCTTATTGATCCAAAAGAGGGGTATAGGATTTGTCTTGGACTTGCACGGGAAGGGTTGAAATCTGATAAGGTGATACCTACTCACCAGCGTATCGAAGGCCGTTATGTCGCAGGAAAATATTGCAGGGCGTTTGCGAACGACAACGAAATTGGATGGGTTTTTGAAGTCCTCCCAGAATAGCCATTTACACATGTGCAAACCGTATCTCAAATCCTTCATAGTAGGTGCAGAGACGCTGTAGGTCAGTTTTACAGAGCACCACCACCATTAATTGAGCTTTGATTTGTATTCTATCTTTTGTATAAAGTTTTTTTTTTTGCCTGAATACTCTCCTGATGATTGAAATGACCTATTTTAACGTAGCTAACTATAGATGTCTTGACTTGACTATGAAGAATTAGTTGCTGGAAGCCGCTTATACTGGGGGTAAGAGTTATAGACAATATCAAGTAAATACCAAGCGTCCCTTCCCATCTTGCTTGATCATTATTACTCTGATTTGATGGAATCTCCTAGGACGGCGCGTAATCCACAAAAAAAAAAACGTTTATTGTTCACCCGATTTTTACATTTTGTTTTACGCTTTACTTTCTAACCCGTTTGACTATTCTTCAAGGTTTGCATAAACCTATCGTGGTATGGGCAGATAGTTTGTCGTTAGGATTTGTTATGTAGAAGAATCAGTAACCTGTTCCTGTTCTTCTACACTGTGTGAGCGGGGATTTAATATTAACTAAGCCTTATTGGGAGATATCAGGGCAACTTTGAGAGCGCACAAGTGGATCTGTTTTAAAACCAATCTCCGTTACAACAAATTTTTTTTTTTTTAACTGCAATAATCTCCGTTCGACGATTTAAAATTTAACCTTCTGGTTGAGTTCTGCTGTTTTCCATTTAATCTTTCTCGTGATATACATATACCACACAAACTATAAACGTTTGTTATCTCTGCTTTCATTTGTCAAATGTTTCGATCAATCGCTCAAGGTGCTTCACGAACCCAAAGACTTGTCCAGCAGCGATGGTACACTTCGCAAAAACCCCCAACCTCGTCGGGTGCACCTAGTCTTCCTGCTGTCCTTGCTGTTGCTTCTATGGGTTTCTGTACTTACTATATTCTTTCAAAGTCAAAAAATGGTGACCGTACGTGATAATCCAAGGAAAAACCACACGATCTCACCATCTGGTAATAGCTGTACCACAACGTAAGAAAGTCGAACATCTTAAGCAGATTGAACTGCCAAAGCCAGAAGTGGCTGAAGTGAAGGAAGAGGAATCCAAGCCAGTCCCAGCTTTCTCTCCTGACGATGTTACTGTTGTATTTGTTCTCGGAGGTCCTGGTGCTGGAAAAGGTACACAGTGTGAGAACTTGATTAAAGACTATGGATTTGTTCATTTGTCAGGTAAATACCTTAACTTCATCATAGAACCTTTACTGAGTATTCGTACGTGTAGCTGGTGACCTGTTGCGCGAAGAACAAAAACGTGAAGGTTCTAAATATGGCGAATTGATCAATCATTATATTCGTGAAGGCTTGATTGTTCCTATGGAAGTTACCATTGCGTTGCTGGAACAGGCTATGCGTGATGCGATGGCAGCAGATAGCAAAGCGACGCGTTTCCTGATTGACGGATTCCCTCGTAAGATGGACCAAGCTGTCAAATTTGAAGAGGTGGTCGTACCATCTAAGATGGTGTTGTATTTCGAATGTCCAGAGGAAGTGATGCTTAAGCGTCTGTTGAAGCGTGGCGAAAGCTCTGGTCGTGTCGACGATAACATTGAGTCCATCAAGAAACGATTTAGAGTCTTCACAGAAACTAGCTTCCCTGTCATTGAGAGTTACGAGAAACAAAACAAAGTGCAAACGGTAAGAAAAGGAGAACAAAGATGTGTATACTGATGCAGTCTATGCGCAGGTTTCATGTGCGAAGCCAGTTGAAGAAGTTTACAGTGATGTCAAGGTTATTTTTGACAAACTACTTGCATAGAGAAAAAAAAAGTCTGTTTTTGGCATTCAATAGAAACACAGCATATTCGAATTTTATTCATGTCGAGTACATATTATATCAATCGAAAAACGTGTGCATCGTCACCTGCTGTATTGCAGTTGGTTTAACAAACCCAGAAATCGTTGGATACAGGCTGTGCTTTTAGATATGGGTGGAAACTTCCTTAAATTGGATGAACTCCGTTCTTATCGGTCTGAAACCCGCGACGCCGTTACGCGCCATTTGGTTGATAAATGCTAAACTACCGACTAAGAAAAAAACTAATGCATATCTGACAGGAGTATCCCTAAGAAAGAGAAAGAACAAAGCAAAGGAAAAAAATAAAGCAAATAGGAATGAACAAAAAAAAACCGATGATGAGAGTTAAGTGTGGGACGTCATTGAGAATCGAGCGAGCTTGCTTTGCTGAGCCGAATTGTGGACTCCGCCTTTCCCCTTCTTTCCCTTTCCTCTTCTTTTCCTTTATCCTCGCATTCGGTTCGTTTTATGGCCATGATGCTAGACGAAGATGATGTACTGGGATCGGGCTTCCTGGACACAGGTTCCTCGAAATTTTTACTGGACTCGCAGCCCCTACACCAGTCCTTTTTTGGCGTAGGAGACGACGATGAACAGAATCCTTGGGGAGGCAGTTTCGATCCTGTTGCGGATATGCGTCAAACTCTCAGTGTAGCGACCACTGTGGTAGACGATCACATTGCTGGCAATGACCTGACTGCTGCTAATGTACTAGGTAAAATGGTGCTTTGCCACGAAGCCTTTTGTTGTCTGTATTAATTTTTTTTTTTGAAGTCGGCGTGGATTTGCCTGAGATTTACGACACCGCTTATATCCGAGCAGGTCCTGAGGATGGACGTGTAAGCGTGGCAACTCTTGAAATTATACTCAGGGCTTCTGGGGTGCCACCTCGGGTGATGGAAGAAGTACATACAGCTCTAAAATGATGTTGACAGGAAGGCTTACTTAATTCTCTAGGTGATCCTCATCGTCGTACCAGCGAGCGCCCTCCATGTTACTCGCAATGAATTCAATACAGCGATAGCCTTGATTGGCTGTGCCCAGAAAAATATGGGTAAAGATTAATAACCAACGATCCATAGGTCTGATGATTTATATCTATCTTCTTTTTAGATTTATCACTCGAAACAGTATATCACCACAGAAATGGTACGCGGCCTTCTTTTCTTTTTTGATGTATTGCACGTGCAACGTTCGGCCTTCTCGTTAATAATAATGTAATTATTAGATTTGCCTATCCCAGTATTACCGCGACTAGATGACCTTCGTGTAAAACACCAGCCTCCTATTCAAATGAACGAAACGCCAAAACCTGTGGAAGATCCATGGGCACCAGGACCGAAACCTCGGAAAATCATGGATTCAACTATCACCATGAATGGCGCCAAACAAAATGTGGCAAATACAATCAAGGTCGTGACATCAGGTCGTCCAGTCAATGGAAATCAACAAGATATTAAGCCATCCACTAACGATACGAAAACATTAATTGAGAGTTTCAAATGGTTTGATGATGTGGACCAAGTCAAAGTGACTCTTGCGCCGGAGAAAGAAGGGTTTATTTTTAAACATGTCAATTATGTTGTGGAAAGTCAGCAACGTTCTTCCATTGTATCGCGTCGGTACAGCGATTTCTACTGGTTATGGGAAATGCTGCTCAAACGATACCCATTCCGGGTAATTCCTAATTTGCCACCAAAAAGTCTTGTGGGAGGTTCGTATCGAGGTGGCGAAAAGCAACAAATAGAGAAGGACATGTGGCTAACGTAAAGGGATGATTAGGAGAGACGTTTCTAGAAAAACGACGCAAAGGCTTAACACGGTTTATAAACAACATCATCCGACATCCATGTCTAAAAGATGACGAGGTGGTGAACACATTCCTGACAGAACCTTCTGTAAGACACAAAAAGATATTAAGGTATTGTTAAACAAGTGATATAGGAATTATTGGCATGGAGGCGAGGAAATCCACCGTCGGTGGACGAAGAGTTTGTCCGCAAGGCACCAAATACAGATGAGTTAGATGCATATGTTCCAAGTGATTTGGATGATCGCCTCGCAAAAATACAGCGCAAGTTGCCAAAGATGGTTGAATATTACAGCACATTGTGCCTGGTGATGGAGCGGATGATACGTCTTACACAAGCACGCGGAACGGAGTGCGTTCGTTACAGCATTACGCTAAAGTAGGACGGTTTGAAAAAGTAAATGAGGGACAAAAGACTCAACAGCTGATATTGCATAGTGCTATGAGTGAGCTCGAACAAGACTGCTACGTACCAGGCTGTCAAGGTTGTGGATCAGTTGTCCGTAGTTATGAGGCTGTAGCAAAGCATATGCAACGGGCAGGATCTATCTTGGATGATCAAGTAGGTTGATTAGTATAATAACCATATAGAATGCTGATAAAAAAAAAAAAAAGGCAACATCATCTATTCAAGGTGTTCTGGAAAATATCAAACGACAACGTGACGTTTTCATCTCGTTCAAGGTAAAAGGGGAAGAAAGAAAGATGAGTTAATGAATCAATAAATAGGAAATGTTGGAACGTCAATCACGTTTAGCGGTCAACCAGATCGATGCACTTGCTAAGAAACTAGAAGCCAACAAGGCAAAGGTGAATCAGAATCGAGGTGTTCCTGGATTAGAAGCCGAAGTCGAACGATTGGATGCAGCGATTCATGCAGTATGTGAAACGTTTTCTCCTTTTTGGTTAACAGCAGGGATGTGTTTGTAGGACTACGAACGGATGACCTTTCAGCAGCGACGCCAAAAATATATACGCTACTGCCTGACATCGGAGTTATCCTATCTCCATAAACATCAAGCCTATGTTTCACATCTGTACCAGAAATTTGTAAATCAACAGTTGCAGTTCACCCGAAATACCATCGAGAATTGGAAATCGCTTCAGGTGTTGACGTGCGACAGACTTGAACCAGACGAATTTGCCTGAAAACAGCTGACCTGTGCCTTTTTTCCCTTGCCACCGTTTCCCATCCCTTTATTTTTCCATATCACACATCATTTACATGCAAATATATACCAACCTGATTCCCTTCTCTCTGATTGTGTTCCCCCTTTCCCTTTTTCATCTCACTTGTAAAAGCACTTCGTACAAAAAATTCATGATCCTGTGAACATTCGATTATACACGTGAAAAAAGTTTTTGCCCGATAGGGAATCCAGAAAGTAACACGTTGATGAATAAAACTGGAAAATTTTAATACAATGCCGTCATTTTTGAGGTCATTCTGATTCTAAACGAAAGGTTTGGTGTAAAATTTACAAGAAAGACTTGACGTGGTTGTCGCAGATCTCACGGAGCTTGGCCTCCAATTCCTTGGACAAGACACCCTTGGTGCGGATCTCCTCAAGGGTATCCTTCTGCTCGGACTGAATGTGGCTGATGAAGTCCTTTTCCCAGTCGACAACCTTGTTGACGGGGAGCTTATCCAAGTAACCGTTGACACCAGCGAACACAATGGGGACCTGGGTCTGGATAGAAAGAGGAGAGTACTGGGGCTGCTTCAACAATTCAGTAAGACGGGCACCACGGTTCAACAAGAACTGGGTGGAGGCATCCAAATCGGAACCGAACTGGGCGAAAGCAGCGACTTCACGGTACTGAGCCAAGAAAAGCTTCAAGGAACCGGCAACCTGCTTCATGGCCTTGGTCTGGGCAGCGGAACCGACACGGGAGACGGAAAGACCGACGTTAATGGCGGGACGGACACCCTTGAAGAAAAGTTCAGCTTCCAAGAAGATCTGACCGTCAGTAATGGAAATGACGTTGGTAGGAATGTAGGCAGACACATCACCACCCTGGGTCTCACTAAGAGTTTGATCAGTTCATCAACTTCAATCATTATTATCGTTTTTCTTACATGATGGGAAGGGCAGTCATGGAACCGTAGCCGAAGTCCTTGTTCATCTTAGCAGCACGCTCCAACAAACGGGAGTGAAGGTAGAAGACATCACCAGGGTAAGCCTCACGACCAGGGGGACGACGAAGCAAAAGAGACATCTGACGGTAAGCAACAGCCTGCTTGGACAAATCGTCATAGATAATCAAAGAGTGACGGCCGTTGTCACGGAACCATTCGCCGAAGGCAGCACCAGAGAAAGGAGCAAGGTACTGAAGAGGAGCAGCCTCAGAGGCAGTGGCGGCAACGACAGTGGTGTACTTCATAGCATCGTTCTCCTCAAGAGTACGGACAAGCTGAGCGACAGTGGAACGCTTCTGACCGACAGCAACGTAGATACAGTACAACTTCTTGGACTCATCGCTTCCGTTGTTCCAGTTCTTCTGGTTCAAGATGGTGTCGAGAGCGACAGCGGTCTTACCGGTCTGACGATCACCAATAATCAACTCACGCTGACCACGACCAATAGGGACCATGGAGTCAACAGACTTGATACCAGTCTGCATAGGCTCGTTGACAGAGTGACGGGGCAAAATACCAGGAGCCTTAACCTGGACACGCGAGCGACCAACGGTCTCCAAAGGACCCTTGCCGTCAATGGGGTTACCCAAGGCATCCACAACACGGCCAAGGATACCGGGACCGACGGGAACGTCGACAATAGCACCGGTACGCTTGACAGTGTCACCTTCCTTGATCAAACGATCGTTACCGAAAACGACAATACCAACGTTGTCGGGTTCCAAGTTAAGGGCCATACCCTACAAGATAATCCACCAATCAATACACTATCATATAAAACAGAAAAGCCCTTTACCTTAAGACCGCTGGAAAATTCAACCATCTCTTCGGCCTGAACGTTCTTCAAACCATAAACACGGGCAATACCGTCACCAATGGACAAAACGCGACCAGTCTCCTGAAGGTCGACTTCGGAAGAAGCACCAAGAATGCGCTGCTCGAGAATGGACGAGACTTCGGAGGTGGAAGGCTTGGCAGAAGCGTAGGTACGCGCAGCAGCGGCAACAGCACCGAGGTTAAGGCGAACCTGGAGAGAAGAACGGCGTTTATTTCAGCATTTGTGGTTGTCGAGCACTCATTAACCAAAATACCCAGTGTCTGGGTTGAACTTACGGCAGGAGCAATGCCACGAGAGGCAGCCGCGATAGACAAAGGACGAGCGACGCGAGCAACGTTTCTAAGCATGATGGTGATGTGTTGTTTTGCGAGTGAAGGCCAGAACTCAAAATTTTAGCGGATCCCGCCAACACCCTAGCAACCTAATACGTCATCACTTAATTCTGATTCCGCTAGCTTCTCGTCACGCGCTTTAAGCAACAAAACCAGCCAATGATCTTTCACGTTTCTTTAGTACAAAATTTACTGCATTGTTGCAAGATATTCGCTTCTTTTAATCCTGACATAAGCAATATTCTTGGAGAGTTGGCTACCAATATTTTGACTAGTACAGTAAAAGAGATACATTTACACCAGTACCTATTTGATTTTAAAGGAATAGAGCGTCTTTTGGCGTATTTCTGGCAACAACCAATGACGAAGCATCTGTTGAGATGCAATTGTGATAACTCGACCTAGTGCTAAGTTGCTATTTACTTACAAAACCAAAGTCGAAAGCAAGATGTATTTGTGCGATAAAGTGTATTCTTTATATAAATGATCAATTGTTGATGAGACACCAACGGGTAAGGAACATGTACTAATTCGGGATCCGTTTTTATAAACTGTAAGCTAAACCTTTCAACCATTCCTGATGATTTGCAATTGATATTTAAGAAAGATAAAACCAGAGAAAGGGTATCTTATTTCCAGATGATTTTAAGAGTGGATAAATGCTATGTTAAGACATAAAAAGTAATAATGCAATGTCTTCCAGCTGGAGGAAGATTCTTTTTTAAATAACATGGAAATGGGCAAAGAGCTTTTACCTCTAAGTAACTATTCTTAATGCTCTTCAAATGCCCATAAGATCCCATCGTTCCTTTCTGGCTTCGTATAATGTCTTCCTGGCATGCAATGATCCTTGATCCGTCGACGAGGCTCTATCTTCGACTTAAGACCGTTCTGAGTAACTCCAAGATATATTGCCTCCCCGTTTTGCCGATGGACAAGAGGACTTCTCAGTCTATGCTGGATACCGTCCACTAACCATCGCTTTTTTCGGCTATTCTTGGTCTCCTCGTCCTGATACAATAAAATTGTAGCATATCGAGGCGCTGGCCAAATTTTTGACAAAAGCCTTCTTAAGAACCCTAGACGAATAACTGTTCTTCTGATGCGTGAACGGTTTTCTTATCTTTGTCGCCTATTTCAAGTAAAATCCGGTTTCCTCCCTTTACATGATCGGGAGTGGGCTTCCGTATCTCCTGTTGCCACCAAAGTTTTACAACGACTGGTTTGGAACCAGAGTTATTTTTGTTGCATGCAACCATGACAGCACCTTAGCAAGTCAAATAACATTTGAGAAAAGGTCATCGAAGAAGCTTCAGACAACGTACCACTGGGCGCTTTGTTTTTTCCGCGGCATACATGGAGATCCTCTGCGGTATAAATGAAAGCCCGCAACCAGCATGCCTAATATTCAGTGCGGAACTATAGCGTATGTGGCTACTATGTTTTCTAAATTCATAAACTTGAAGCACTTATTCTTTACGTTCTTTATCCAAAAGGTCGTACAGTGGATAGATATTGAAGCGGCCTACACTACTGGATTGTCCTTGACAGTATTAATCCAATCCAGAGGTGCTGGTAGCAATTTTGTGCTATCTCCTCTTAGTGCATCGGTAATATCAGAAACTATTTTGACTTATGCTCGTGAGCTAGTACCAACTACAGTTAGATTTTTCTTGTTCTCCTCAATAACTTCGGTGCCGATACCATCGCCGCCGAAGTTAACTTGAGCTCCTCCATTTTATCCTTGACGTGTTTACTAGAATCGGACACCTTCGTTTCGCAACACGTCATTTTGCCAGCTGTTTAATGCTGAAACAATTAGACGCTCTCGAGTAGTAATCGTTACTTCCCAACGTACGGAATTAAATTGTTCTTGCGTGATAGTAACCATATCTTTTGAAGATGGCCTGTAGCCGGTCATATATGTGAAATTTGTCTTTGTTGAGATTACTCAGCGCATTATCAATTTCTTTGACAAAATCCAGGGTGGGTCTGATGATATCCAGTTTGAGCGTCATCTACTACCAGTTAAGTTGATCCTTAGACGTTTAGTCACTTCAAGATATTACCCCTCAAGATACTTCTATTTTTATTTAAAAAAAGATAAAGTCTAATGTTTCTCAGTTGAAGGAAACATATCTATAGCTCTTGAAAGATTGAATTAGCCTCTATGCACATACATACGGCCATGAATTTGGGAATGACACCGCCCCACTAACCTACGAACGAGATTACTCCTGATCTTCCGCAATGGTTGTTGCCGACAAGGCGTATCGAAATCAATCTGAGTACCACACTGTATACATACAAAATATTTTGTCCGTAGTAATTCCCCATTCGCGTGTATTGAATAAAGCACCCTGATGTAGCTTTTGAACCAGGTTTTTTCTTACCTACTACCTTCGAGCAACAAAACAGTTTGGAAGAATTACCCATCACGCGCCTCAAATACGTGGTGGTCATGCAAAGCTTGTCACATTAGAGCATATTCTCAAATACTATGGTTACTACATTATGATGTGTTGTAATCAAAGTCTCAATATGCATCTGGCAATCCATATAGGTGGCAAAAATTTATAGTTCACGACACTTCCAATACGTGGGAAGTTACTAATGAAATCATCAACAACAGCTACCTTTAGGAGCTTATTCTGCGAAAGCACCGTCTAAACTAGCGATTGCAAAGCTCAAACACCGTCTGATGGGTCTATCGAAAAGATTGAGGAGGAAGAGGAGCTCCGGCAAGAAACGTACAAACTATTTGCTTTGATCACTCGACTTGAGCCATACGCAAAGCTTATAGTAGCTCTATATCATCTAAGCGGGCAGGCCTCCAAAAAGAACGACTCATACCTAGGATTTGAGGCATTTATGAGCGTTGTTGAGGAACAACACCAACCTTCAAATTTTTCAATAGTGATTGGGATACGTTACATCACGTATCAGTTCGAAATCTTGTATATATACATACTTTTGGCTTTACTGATATACAAGGTGCAATAGAAACAAGAGGATACTTGATACAAATTTTGTAGTAATTTTCAAGGTTCATCATTTATCGCTCTTAATTTTCCTCCTTCATGGCGAAAAAAAAAAAAAGATAGTCCATTCTGAGGTGTCTGAAAATCACTCACGCATCGGAGAATGAAGATTCGCCAAGGAAGGCCCACTGAAATGAGCGGAGAGAGGTCTCATTTTGGCTTGGTTGCCTTGCGGGTTTCTTTTGCTGGCTTCTTTTTACAACGATGGATGCTTCAAAAACATTAGTTGTTGATAACGGTACGGGTGTAAGTATGATGCTACTATTGTTTGCTGACGATAAAACGAAACGAGATGACGTGAAACTCACATCATTCCACACAGTTTGTTAAATGTGGTTACGCGGGCTCGAATTTCCCGGAACATGTGTTTCCCAGTGTTGTTGGACGGCCCATCTTGCGTGCAGAAGAACGTATTGGTGACCTGAAAGTCAAAGACATCATGATTGGCGACGAAGCTGCAGCTCTACGCAACATTTTGCAGATGTCGTACCCCATGGAGAACGGTATTATACGGAATTGGGAAGATATGCGACACTTGTGGAACTACACTTTTGATGAACAACTCAAGGTGGATCCCAGAGACTGCAAAATTTTGTTGACTGAGGCACCAATGAATCCACGCTCAAACCGCGAACAAATGGCACAAATCATGTTTGAAGAATATGGCTTCCAGGGCCTCTATGTGGCTATCCAGGCTGTGTTGACTTTGTTCGCTCAAGGTACTGTGTTTCCTTCAAGATATTAGATGAAAAGGTTTAACATCAAAGCATCTTGTATTGGCAGGTCTTATGTCGGGTGTGGTTGTTGATTCAGGCGATGGTGTGACGCATATTGTAAGTGTCACAGCTGTCATTGGAAGTTGTTAAACAGTTGTGTATCAGGTCCCTGTGTATCAAGGTTATGCCCCTGCTAATTTGACTCGACGTCTGGACGTTGCCGGCCGCCATGTCACGAGATACCTCATTAAACTGTTGCTCCTTCGAGGTTATGCTTTCAACCGAACAGCTGATTTTGAAACTGTGCGACAGATTAAAGAGAAGTTCTGTTATGTCAGGTACTAATCTAACAGAAGAGGAACGATGTAACTCACCGACAATCATAAAGTTATGATCTTGAGCTTGATCAAAAGCTAGGAACGGAGACAACAACGTTGGTAGAGAACTATGAGGTACTGATAGATAGTGCAAGGATTACTTGGACGAGCTAACATAATGAGATAGCTTCCAGATGGACGCGTCATCAAAGTTGGTTCAGAGCGATTCGAAGCACCTGAATGTTTGTTCCAGCCACATCTGGTGGACGTGGAAGCACCTGGCATGGCTGGTAAGAAAAGCGCTTATTCCTTATAATGGCCTGTGATTCAATGTTTCCTATAGAGATGCTGTTCAACACGATTCAGGCGGCGGATATTGACATCCGTGCTGATCTGTACAAACACATTGTTTTGTCCGGTGGTTCGACCATGTACCCTGGTCTTCCAAGTCGTTTGGAGAAGGAAATGAAACAACTATACCTTACAAATGTTCTGAATGGAGACGCTAGCCGATTGAGCGTAAGAAGAAGAAAACAGGAAATTGATACATTGTTCTGATATTCCATTTTAGAAATTCAAGATTCGCATAGAAGATCCCCCAAGACGCAAACACATGTAATGAGAGATTTGTGGTTTGATTTATGAAACTAAACACATTGGACAGGGTCTATCTTGGAGGTGCTGTACTTGCAGATATCATGAAGAATAAGGATTCTTGGTGGGTTACGAAACAAGAATGGGAAGAACAAGGTGTTCGTGCACTTGACAAGATGGGTGCCCTCGGATCAACTGCTTAAACAAATAAAGATCAAGCAACAGGTTTAATAGGTTAAGGGATACTATAGTCTTTCTTTCTACAGTTTTCGGTTCGAGGGATGTCTTTGGAACTCCGTTGGCCTGGTGCTTCCGTTGTCCATCATGCACCGGAAGACCTCCAAGATGTTCATAGCGGCCATTGAGTCGCGATTCCAACACATCACTGGACATGATTCTTTTGTACAACTCAGTACAGCGTGCATATCCGCTCCTTTGTGACCATCGCCATCCGGGCGTTCTTTCTTATTTTTGAGGCTCCTGCTTTTGCAGCATTGACAGACCTGGGAAGTCAAATATTCATCCACCATGAAGATATGTGTAGGTGCCTAGTATAATATGGATTAGAAATACGCAACATAGAATACGCAATACCTTTCTCCGAAAAGCTTGGCATTTCAACTCCTTCAGGATTGCTTTAGTGGGTGCGGCAACTCGTGAAGTCATGGAGCTCGAAAAGGTGGCATTCCCATACGCAATGATTATCGGTCTGTTTTTTCTCGTCAGGCTTGTCATTTGGACAGTCTGGCACCCATTTGTTATCATTCGGTTTTTTACGGTTTTGCGAACTGTTGGCGTTGTATTTGCTGCTACCATAGAGTATTCTCTTTGCCATCTCCGCTCTTCCTTTCTGTCTGCCAATGTACGACTTGAATCTAAGCTTATTGTACCTGTAGAGAGCTGTTACATACAGTACATGACGCTATTCCCACCTTAAATCTCTGCTATAGAATTCAACGATAGTGTCGTAGTGTTGCAAGATGTACTGAGCAGAAGTCACAAATGTTGGCATATTAGTCGTCTTCATGGACGGTATGTTGTCGATGATTTTTTTTGGTCTGCGGTTCGGCACTAACATACTGTTTGCGACGATGTGTCGCGTGATTGAAACTACATATTGAGTAATACTCAACAGCGCCTGTGCTTCGTATTCGGCACGGTGGCGAAGAAATACAATCAGCCGCTACATACACACTTGAAACACCTGGACCTACGCCCCAAATGACAGGATTATCGTATTTAAACTTCATATCTGCTGGAGTAAGCGGCTTCCTTATACTTTTTGAATAAAAACTACACGTCCACTCCGTCAGTACGGATAGTATCCCTTGAAAATATGTCAACAATTTAGAGCATAAGACCATAGACTTACCAAAAGATGGTCTTGTCGTCTTCTAAGCTCTCATAGGCTGGATAACCTATTTTGGCCATATCGAATAAGTCAAAGTATTCGCACCGTGCTTCTGAAGCCTTTACAGGCACCTGGTTATTTCGTCGCTCTGATTGGAAGAGAAGACGCACTAATGCTTAGTTGTCGATTGTAACATGCCGCATCTGAAAACTCTACACAGGTAGCATTATAAATTTCCGGGCATCCTTCCGATCGGAATACTTTTCGGGAGTAAAGGTGTTATTCTCGATGGCGGTAATTGTTTCTGATGAAAAGCTCAAGACTGGCCATTTCAGCGTCGGGGAGTGGTTTGAATCTCTTTGGGAGCTTTAATATAGATCGTTTTCTGACCGCATCACGGACAGCATAGTTAAGACCTGATTGCAGTCGCTTCGATAGATAATTCCTATTCACCCGCTAAGAGAAAATGTTACTACATGAAGAGAAAGGAAGAACATAAGGATTACTTACATCTTGGACCATTCTGTGGACATAGGTCCCCGAAACATATTTCTGCGGTTTTAATTCCGTAATTGCAACTTTGTTCTCAAATCTCTTCAAGACGTGAAATAACCACGGTAGAAAGAGGCGAGGCTTTTATTACTCGGGTTTGTTTGAAACCTTTCGGGGACTTCCTCTTCACGGTTCGTTCCTTACAGAGTTTACTGGTACTCCTTTGGTGGTCAGAGCCTCCACAAGTGGGGCATTTCAACGTGGCACCCGTTGATAGCTTTTTGTCTGTTCGTTCTTGTTGTAAGACCGCATTTACTTTGTACTTCGCGCTTCTTTTGTCATAGGCTTTCTCGCCTTTATTAACACTTTTGATTTTTTTTTGCGGACGATGATGGATCTGCAATACGTTATAAGTAAGATGTACAAGCACGAGAAATTTTAGCAATACCCGCTTCGGTGTTTGAAGATCCCGCACTCTCTGGTTGAGCCAGATTACACAGTAATATTGGAAGAACGCGATTTTCAAGTGTCACTGATAAATAAGAATCTATGTAAAATCTAAATGATGACAATTTACGAAGAAGAGGAAGAAAGCTAAGAATTCTGCGGCGACAACTGAAGAAGAAGGACATTAACGTAGGAAGTACCATGAGCAGATGAATCGCGAGAACACCAAATTGAAGTTGGCACCCCAGTTCAGCAAATACGCTTTGATATAGATCATCCATGATAATGTTTATCTTAAGTATCATTTAGATAGATATTATCGGTGGATATTCAGAAGTTTTGTAAATAAAAGATTATCTCCAAATTTAAAAGATGACAAACAATCATGTAATGTCTAAGTAATCCTAGCATTACGAATAAACGCAATTGTTCAGAACAATCATCGTTGTTTGATAGTATAAACATGTTTAAAAGAGAAGTATGTATTTGGCCTAGAGAAAGGTTTTCAAAAGAGATAGTACGTGGCATGCGGATATATAGGATTCACGTAAATTTTGGACATTCTGGGGAACTTGACCATCCTCCGTAGCATGAACATGCAAAAAGTGACGGTGATCTACCCAGCAACCAACCACGTGAAGTGGAATTTTATCTCCGTATATATAAGAATTTTTGGATTTAAAAAGCGGGATTCCATTGGATGGGAAAAGCGGGATTACAAATATTGATTGGACACTGTTGTTCGCTAAAGCACTAATTTGGAACAAGGATGCCACGGGTGTGCAGTCCGCTGTGAATGGAGGGACAAGTGCTTACCGTAGCAAAGCGAAGGTAAAAAGCACTTCCTGCAATGAGCGCGCGCGTGGCTGCACAACCTGCCACTGTATCTTCTTCAAGAATCATCCTCAGAGAACCTTTATTATATATACTTTTTTTTTTTTGCGCGTTCATGTTACATTTTACACAAAGCTACATATCCAATTTCTTATTTCTCATAAAAAAACGTGCGAGCTACTGCCCCAGAGCGAAGCGACAGTCGCAGCTGGTCCAGTCTATGTTGATTTATGAGCCCCTAGCGAGAAGAATCTGATGTCAAACCGTGATAGATCGATTATCTAAAAATGTTGTCACTTTGATTTATTGATCGAAATGATTGATCGTTTCTTCTTCTCCTTTCTCTTTCTTTTCACCCGTCCTGATGCCAAAACGCCGGAGAACCACAGCACAATTGCAACCAACTGGGCGCAAAATACCCCCACCAACGCTGAAAGGGTCTGTTACGCCAAGAAAGCGCGCAAGAAGTCAGTTTATCAGTTCCAAGGAGGAATTGCTCAATTGTCTATCGAAGGCGTTTACGCGTCGCTTAAAAACTTTGATAAAGCATCAGATTATTGCTAACAAGTCTAAAAAAAGCAAAGCTGAAGCCGACATGGAAAAAAAATTTAAAGAGTTGAAAAAAAACCAAGTTCAAGCGAAAAGGGTCCCAAGAGGGATTTTGGACGAAGCGAACGAAATAGAAAAATTCGAACCAAAAATGGTTCAACGAAGTTTGCTCCATTTCGGTGTCGATAGTGCTGTGGAATGGTCTGCTTTTGTACAAGATTCGTTCGATACTCTTCTCGAAGAACTGCAAGAAGAAATGCCCGAAGAATCTGATTCAGCAACCGGCGATCATAGCGACAAAAAGAAAATAAAAGAAATACGGACACGAACGTGCACTTTGCCGCTCTCACGGATTATACGGCCTGATCTTCCCAAAGAACACAGAAACATGTTCAATAGAACTGTCTCGACTACTGCGTCGAGTATCACAGACCATGTCTCAAAACTCTCAGCGGTTGTACGGGCTCTGTTGCTTGAATATGCTCGCCGTGGTATCTGTGTTAAGACAGGTAGGACAAAAAATATATTTGGAAACTCAACAGAATGTTTTTTGTGTTAAGACAGGTAGGACAAAAAATATATTTGGAAACTCAACAGAATGTTTTTTGTTTTTAGAAGAATGCATAGAGTTGAATGAAGAAGCGTCAAAATTCGTCATTACTGATCTGTTGCCGGACTGTGTAATTCGAGAAAAATCTTTTCTGAATAGCGAAGGATTCATAGAAGTAGCACCTTTACCTTGCAACCTGACAGAACTAATTTCCAAGAAGAAATCGCACAATGATTTCAGAAAGCTTTTTAGACAGGAACATATTCAATATCTGAGTGGCAGGTATTTAAGTTCACAAAGAAGCCAGAGAACTGGCCAACATCCTCTGTGGGAACAATTACATATCGGAAGCCTGGAGGAAGCACCAAAAACAGTGCCCGGCATGTCTCTGACAGTGTCCACAGCCGTACAGACTTTTGCAACAAATCTTCAGAACATGTGGTCTGGTAGTCTTCTCCATAAGATAATTGAATATGTTGTCAGGATTCTACTCCGAGTACATCTAGCGCCCAACAGAGAGGCAAAGCATAAAGCTATTATTGCAAGGAAAGTAGCTGAGAACAAGAAAAAACAAGAAAAAAAATATACAAACTGGAGGAAGGTACGCGGCTATC